>JARHVA010001649.1:965000-1065000 GCA_037957365.1 Torreya grandis | reverse complement strand
GAATCCAATAATTATAATCTATGTTGAACAATGAATTTTTATGACACACTAAAATAATTGATAACACACCTTGTTGATATCATAACATTTTTCATGCTCCAATTGATCATATTGTACTAAAAACACATCCATGGATATACACTCCTAGAGAGGTAGAAATCTATGAGAGGCTATTAAGAAAAGTGTTTTACCTTAGGATGAGAAACTTGGAATATAATATCACTCTCAAATTTTAACACCTCAAAATGTTTTTATTTTTTTCTTGTGACACCATCAAATATATAAGGAAATTCTCAAGAGTATGAGATAAAAAATGATAAACAATAGATCATACTAAAACAAAATATTTTGAAATGTCTTATTCAGTTAATTAGTGCATATTTCATTGATATGAATCAAAAAACTTATAATTATAGGGTATTGATTAAAAAAAATAGGGATTAATAATAAGAAACATTTTTCATTGATGAAAGGAGATTGTTGAGCTTCTACATAACTATCCATAACTAAAAACTATACTAATAAACAACATATGAATAGTAGAAGACTAATCATCATCTTCACTTGACTAATAATAAAGAGAAAGGTTAAATTTTTACTATATATGAACAAATAAGTCCCCCTTAACAAAATATTAAAATATTTTCATGCTACGACTATATAAAGAGGAATAAAATGACACAAAATTATAAAACCCAATCTTTTGAGTAGGTATTCAGATTTTCATATCATGTATTAACTTTTCTTTTCATATGTTTTCCCAACATTAATAATCATGGAAAGAAGTGTGCCTATTGCGATTGAGAAATGGTTTCTACTATATCAAAATTTTCAAATATGGATAAGATGATATAAATACCAAGAAATAAAAAACCTTTCTTATAGAATCGTTATTGCTATAGGGAGTATATATTTGGTTATTTATTTTTATAGAGGAAAATGATGAGAATTTTAAATAATAAAAATACATTGGAATAATTTACACACATTGACATGAAAAAACATCCTTTATTATGAAATAAACATTTTACCTTATTATTCTATCTTGTCCAGTGGAAGTATAGAAGATTAATCAATGTAAAAGATGAGATTTTTCTTTGTAAATGAACCTGATGTGGCAAGGGTTCAACTACCCCTAATGAATCTCTAGGTCTGGAAATGGTGAAACATTAGAGACTTATTTTTGAAGGATTTTGGTCTAATTATAATGCCTAAGATCTTATATCACTACCTCACAAAGATGTATATAAAAATGTCATGAAGCTCAATTTCATGTTTACTTATTATGTTGTGCAACATTAAAGGTTAAACAAGTCAAAACCAAGACTTTTTAAACAAAATTTTAACCTTTTCAAATGTGTATGCTTCAACTAAATATCATAAATCAAGATTTAAAATGTAGTGGAAACAAAGACACTAAACTATATTTTAAAGAACAATATACATTCAAATGCAAAAACAATATGAAATATATTAAAAAACTTGATACAAAGGCATTTACAAAATATCAAAAATTATATTAAAATACTTTATAGTTAAGCTTTGATGCTTAATTTTTTACACAATATTAATATTTTTATACATAGACTTTCCAAAATCACTATAGGATCTTCATACATCATACAAAGTACAATGAACTTCTATTACAATTTTTGTAGAGCTTCACTTCTTAGTGGACACACCAACATACAATTGATATAATGAAATTATTTATTTTTATTCATTATAAAATTATATATATCTATAAGAAATGAGGACAAGATGATGAGATTAACATAAATGCTCAATTGATATCATCCAATAGGTAGAAGGGAGATATTTTTATTAAACAATATAAACACATAGATAGGAAAGTTGGTAAGATTTGACAACAATTTATGTAAGACAAAACACATCATCAATGGTAGTCAAGATTACAACTGGATTTTTAAATATTAAAAGATGTCCTCTAACAAGCAATATAAAATCATATTCAGTGTTTGACACACAAAGAAAGTCTTTCCAATAAATAAAAAAATAATATTTTCATCAATACTATTGGTATATGGACAACATTTATCTCCCAACAAAGAACATTATCTTGAAACTTGTCACTATATTTGTACATTTAACATCATTTCAAATTCCAACTTAATTATTTTTATTTTAAAAAACATAATAGTGACTAACAAAATTGCACTTACTTGGAATCTCAACTTCCACGTTATATATATTGGGAATGTATTATGGTCATCTCACATAGTAATGTGGAATTTCAATGAATTTTAGAGGTCTCAAGTTATATTTAGTGGTTAAATTAATGGGACAAAGAATTTTTTATAAATTCATTCCTATAGTATACCATTCAAAATTAATAATGGTTTAGACCTATATTCATATACTACTACTAAATTTCTTTCTAATAGATATGTATATACACATACATACATACCATTATAACTGGAAATTCCAAATAACTAATATATGTCTCCTATAATTTTTGGTGAATTGGAACTAGACATGCATAGTAATTATGGTGAGAATATGTCCAAAAATAGTTTTGAGTATATTTTATAGTGCAATTAGAAACACAAATATAGGAAATTGTACAAAATTTTGGCTATTCAACCAATGTATGTTTTCACATGATTAACCATTTTAAAAATGGAAATATCCTACTTATATTATAGCCAATTGGCTATAAATATCCACTAAAATTATCCTTGATAGAGTAAATATTGAAAATGAATAAGAACACTCAGAGTATGTAGGGTTATCATGCACACATAAATTAGCAATAAATATCCACTAAAATTATCCTTGATAGAGTAAATATTGAAAATGAATAAGAACACTCAGAGTATATAGGGTTATCATGCACACATATAAGGACTTATTATTAACTGGGTGTCATAGATATAACAAATCCTTTTCATGTACTACTGATGTACCACATACCATTATGAGCTCTCAAGTGATTTTATGTCTCTTTCATGTACCATCGAGTATGTATAAGGAAAACTGTATTCCACATACTGATCAATATATAGGATTGGAAAGCATATAGATAGGTTTGGTATATTAGTTGGGTGGCATATATAAAAATGAACCTTTTTAAGGTGATAAGGAACCATTCCATCTCTTGATATAAAACATATATAATCAATTAAAACTATTATTGGCACAAACCTATCCAATAAAGATACTTGGTTAGAATGGTCAAGATAGGTGGAGAACACACCTATCTAAAATGACTTTTGGATCAACATCTATGACAATGATGAAAATCATGCCAAACCTAAAAAATCAAAGGAGATAACATCCTAGAAACAAAAGAATTCAAAATTATTGGCATTGAAGATGGCATCGATTTTTTCATCACATATAGGGTGAAAATATCCTTGGGAAGCATTTCAAAAATTAAAAGAATTGTATTATTATCATTTATAATTGGAGCTCATATAGTTTTAATTGAACTATTTAATCTTAGGTTGGAAAATGGAGATCTCATGAGTTTAGCTTTTAGAATATGTGAAATCAAACATGATGTTGATGTATTTAGTATAAAAATTGATGTGCATATGACCAATTTCATCAAAGACATTATTCCTAAATATTGAACCTATTTGGAGTCATTTTAAGAAGACAATCTATTGAAGACTCACATTTGATAAATTGGTTTAGAAAATGACCGAAAGAGATAAATCATTTGGAAGAAAAACTAAGACCATAGGAGAAAACATTTATTGTGCTAATAAAAATGTAAATTATTCCAAGAATGTAGGAAATGATATAGGAAAAGGGATGAAAAATGGCAAGGTGGAAAATTTGGAAAAAAAATAGTCAACATCAAGAAAATTAAAATGACAAACAACACTTGTTTTACAAATAATACAAAAGGAAAGGGAGTTGTGAGACCCATGAATGAAAAACATCATCAGATAAAATTAAATCCTACAAAAAATTTAAATCATGAAAAGAGAAGAATAAAAACTTGGAATCAAATTTAGCTCAGTTTAATTATGAATGTGTGCTTTCCATCTTTGATGAAGCATATAATGGCTAAAAGAGTTAAACTTGGGACAATGTTTGGGTTCTAGATATTGGTACCATACAAAATATGAATTTAGAATGAGAATTATTTGAGGATTTTCATAAATAAATTTTTGGTCAAGTATATTTTATAGATATGACAAGTATATGACCTCAAGGTAAAGGTAAAATATGACTCAAGTCACTAGGGATTCAAAGATATATTATCCTTAATGTACTATACCTTAATGAGTTGAAAATAAACTTTGTTGCCTCTTGTGATAATTCAATAATTATGCCACTCAATTATAATAGATGATGAAGAGGTGAAAGTAAAAAAGAAATGTGATAACATAGTCATTTTGACTAGATATGAGGGGGGCAAATTGTTAAAAACCAAGGGTGAGATCTTAGTGCCAAGAATTTTTTCTCATCTTATAGAATAAGGAATACCAAAAATTATTATCTAGAATGTCAAATTGGGAAAAAACATCCAAAAAATTCATAAAAATGGTTTTCCAGGCTTATTAAATCCACCACAAAACATTAAAAAGTGTAAATATTATATATTGCCCAAACACGAAAGACAACCATTTCAAAATTTAGAATGGAAAACTGATAGGATTGGTTCATGTTGATTTGTGTTATCTACCAATTATTTTCATTGGTGGTCATAAATAATTCTTATTGTTCATCGATCACTAAAAATTGAAGACTTGGATATATTTTCTAAATTTTTGAACTATGGTTGAAAATGAAATGTAATCCCACATTGGGACACATTGAGACACTCTGTAGATAGTGGAAATCCACACACCATGATTCTAAGTGTCAAAAGAGACCTTAACCACCTTAGGACCCTCTAGGGACCAATCTATCCCTTTAACCCCTAACCCAACCTAACCCATAGTTTTATTAAATTAGCTTAAACCTAGCTTTTACCTATTTTGACATTTTACCCTTGAATGCCAATAGTCAGGTTGACCGTTAATGATCACCCTGACTACCAATGGTTAGGGTGCACATCCTTAACCACTAACATGTAAGTCACCCACCTTTATTTTCTAAAAATAACTCATCTAAATTTTTTTATGAGCTATTGCATGTGTGAGTTAAAATTAGGAATCCTAGTTCATGTCTTGTTGTAAGTCTCTTGCCTTGCCTATAAGATAAGAGGAGCAAAGAGGTGAAAATCATCTGTAATTGTTATCAAGAGCTTGTGCATCCAAAATTATCTTTTTGTAGGTCAATCATCATCAACAACCCAATGAATGAGTTACTACATCAGAGATCCAACTTGTCACCATAGCTTTACCAAAGCACCAATTACCATTACTCTATCAAAATCATGCCAAAGTCCACCAACAAGTTAACCACTTTAAGTACCCACCCAATCTACCTTCTTTAAGATAATTATTTGGTTTCTAGTATTCCATTACTTTATTTTTTTTTCATATCTAGCCTAATACCTACCTAACTCCTAGAATCTCACTTTTAGATGTCATCAATCAACTTTTTTACCAACCCAGATCTATACACAGTAACCATATATGGTCTGTCTAATCGCCGATGGTCACTTTGATCACCAATGGTCACCTTAACCGTGAATGGTCAACCCAATTGTTGATGGTAACTATGGTAGTAAAAACTAATAAGCTATATTCACCTACGTACCCTCAACTAAACTTGATTTTTTGTGTTCCTACCTATTCATATACCCCTTTCTAATTTTTAAAAGCAAACCCCAACCACCTAACACTAGTATTAATTATCTTAATCACTATTTTAATCATTTATAGTATATTTCTTAAGCAAACATTTTTTTTCCAATTTTAGTACCTTTTAATTATTTATGTAAGTACTTTATATCCTATTTTATAAGCTTAATTATTTAAAACATGTGGATTGATAGCCCTCGAGGAAGATCTTACATCCAAAATCTAGCTATTCTTAGGCAATCCACTCAACTATTTATCTAATAATTTTTTTTACTTTAATGATTTATTATTTTTAAGTCATCCTCCCAAGCCAAAGAGGATCTCTTCATAATATTTTTATTAAACACACGTATAATTAAATAGGTTTTTCAACCATACCCATACTTAATTTCTTCTTTTCTCCTTTCTAATAATAATGAAAAATTTACTAAAACATTTTGGCACACCTGATGGGACCCTTGTGTCTTTACTTGGGTTCTTATTTTCTTGCATTATCTATCTATTCTATGCTCATTAATGAAATAAAAAGTTTCTTTTGGGGTTAAAATTAAGTGCATATGTTGACTACTTAAAAGTTTAGTTCACATAACCTAACTTAAAAACAAAGTAATCTATCATAGCTTCACTCTTTGTTTTACACACTCAACCAAAACACTTTCATCAATTGAACATCAAATAAACTTTGAGACAAGGCTCGACTAGGATTTCATCACCTAGCGGTAACTTTACCCTTTCCCAATAATCCTACTTGGATTTCATTACCAAGGGGAGAACCAACTCAACTCTCTAGTTGAGTATAATGTCTAGATATCAATATATATTAGCTAAACAAATGACACCCTTATATCTACAATTTGTGAAGTGAGGGGGTAGGCCCCCATACAAAACCACATATTGATTCCAATATAGATTTTTTTTATTGCCTAAACACAATCTAAACCAACCTTAGACTACCTCTTTAGTACCCACTCTACAAGCCAATTTCAGTCACACACCTTAAGGCATAAGCCAAAAGAAATATTAATTAAAAAATTAGGGATTAATGTATATTTTAGAGCATGATTTGTTTTATTTGATACTATTATTGTCTTCTCCTTTTTTGAGTAGTAAGGCTATTTGTGTTTTCTATTTCCTATATCTCATATGGTTCTCACTCGCTAGAAAAACCCATCACCAAGCCGACCTACCTCTTCTACCTCTTCATCCATGGACTACATTTTTGAACCAACAAACTCTCTTCACCCCTTGAGAAGTCTTACTTTCCCTCAGGAGGTTCTCTAAGGATATGCAACTTTTTCTACTTTCCTAGATAACAATCTCATAGCCTAGAAAAACTATCTTACAACCTTATCTTACCATATCCCCACTTTAGCCCCACCCATAGATATGCCTTATGGCATACCTCCCCAAATCATTATGAGTACCTCTATTTCCATGGTTAATACCCAAACATTGAATACCCAAGCTTCCTCATCAACTAACAACCCCTTGAAGACTACCATAAAAAACCAACTAACCCAAACTACTATTGGCCTTATACCTTCCAATCCTACTAACCACTCCACCATGAGAGTGCCTACCTCTATCACTACCAAAATTCCCTTAGCTACCCCAAATATATCAACCACTACTTGAATTCAAATCCTTATGGTGTCCATACCCTCTACCTTATCACTAATCAGTACAAGGGTCACCACCCTTCCATTGGTCACTAACTCAACTACCACTCCTATCTAACAAGTACCCCTTACCCTAAAATTTGGATACATCCCTAACTTACAAGGGCATGTATCACTACCCACTAACCAACCACCTATAACTACCTACCCTTATGTATCTTCCACCTAATCGTTGGCATCCACTTACCAATATGTGGTAGCCTCCCAACCTTCTACCCATCATCAATATGTCTCCCAACCACTATATCAGTATGTATCTTATAACCTTATAGGTGCACAACCCCAAAAAAACCTAATGAAGATGATCATGGACAAGATGACCACCTTAAAGTCATCCATTTTGGGTTCCCACAACATCTTATCATATGACCAGATCTGTAATGAGACCATCCATCCATCTATTAGGTCATATCCTCCCCAATGGGAACTTCCTAAGTTCTCTAAATTTTAAAGTAAGGAGGATCCCAAATATCACATTAGGGAATTTAGGCATTCTTGTTATCTTATCACCTATGATGATGCCCTTCTTATCTATACCTTCCTTATGTCTCTAGCTTATACATCATTTGATTGGTATAGTTCCATACCCAAGCACTCCCTTTCCTCCACCCAACTGGCTCAAACATTCTTATACCACTTCTCAATCAAGATCTCCAAGAAAGTTTCTATCACTAACCTCTACTCTATTTGATAATTTGAGGATCAATCCATTATTGATTTTTTAGCCCATTGGAGGAGCCTAATCAACCAACTTTCCTTCTCCATACCTCAACCCAAAATTATAAATCTCTTTGCTTAATCATGTGCCAAGCATATCTCCTCTACACTGTGTGTCCAAATATTATGAACCTTTGATGAAGCTTTTACCATGGCATGTAAGTTAGAGAACCAAGCCATTGATGAAGGAAAGATAAAGCTAAAAAAAAAAAATTCAACCTACAAAACCAATAAGGCCTCTTCCTCCAAGTCAAATAACCAGTCCAATACTAATACCAAGAGTAAGGGAACTATAAGTGTGGTTGTCCTTAAAGCCACTCCACATTCCATTAACCAATCAAATTCCTCTAATTCTCCAAAGTAGATTACAAGGAACTAAAACTATAATGTCCAAAAGTAATTCACTCCACTTGGAGAATCCTATGCTTCCATCTTGGAGAATTTATATAAATCCAACATCATTCAACTTCCTCTTATCAAGCCTCCTCAATAATTTGATGCCTCTCATCCTTCACCTAGTTGGTTCAATGAGAATGACCTATGTGCCTTTCATTAGGTAATAATACATGATGTTAGTAGGTGTAACACTTTCAAGAGCCTTATCTAATCCCTCATTAACAAGGGGGAACTTACATTGGACAACCCAAATGCACCATCGAACCACACCCTTGATATATTGAAATAACCCTTCCCAAACCATGCTCCTACCAAGAATGAGTTCAACAATGTTGAGTGTTCTCATGATACCCTTATGGTTAACATAGTCTTTGATGTGCTAATTACCAAACCACCTAGTACCCAGTCTTTCAGTCCCCCACCTCCTCCATCTATTGAGATAGTGGACTTACCTTCCCTTCCTTTAGACACTCAAATTGAGGAAATGGCATATTCTTCCCCTTCACTTATTAAGGGAGTGGAGTCGTTAACCACTCTTTTGATCGATATATCGAAGAAACCAACCAGTGCTACCTCACCTTCACCTTTAACTACTAAGCAAACCACTCTTTCTTCAGAGAATATTTTTGAGGAAGAAACCCCCATGTCTAATCCTCCCATAGAGGAGTCACCTATCTCAACCTTGCATCTTTTTATTGAGGAAGAATATGAATTTACCATCCCTATGTCTCCACCTAGGGGCTTATCTTTTAGGTCCACTATTTAGGGAATCAAACCAACCTATAAACCATTCTCTAGTATAGTGCAAAAATTAGAATTTATCTCTAACCTAGACATGGATTGAGACACCTTTTTTTATAAATTAGGGATGCCTTATATCACCAAGCAAGAACCTCTAACCATACCTTTCAAAAATCAACCCACCACTTCCAGTATCCAAGCTCCTACCCTATTGACCAAACCAATAACAACTTTTACCAATCCTAAAATCCCCCAACCATCCAAGGAAAATAAACCCTAAGAAACCAAATCACCTTCTCAAACCAAACCAAGAAAACTGATCAAGAACCTTGGCATTTTCCCTACGCCAAGCCTTAATCACTCATATTTAAAGGTGTAGCTTGCCTCACTAGAACTAATGACCAAATGATAAACCAAATAAACCAAAGAGGTAAAACCACCCAAAAGACTAAAGGCATAAATTTTACCTCCCTCAACCTTGCCTTCCATTTTAGGACCTCATCCCTCTACCTTGAGTAGGAAGCCAATTGCCTCTACCAAAACCCCACCACCTCTTTTGGTTACCAACAATAATTAAGATACATACCATGTAATACTCCACATATAACTTATAAAACTCCATGTATAAACCAAATCCATCAACCAAAAGCACCACCTTATCTAAAGCACCTATCACCAAACCTATTCTCAAATAGACTTCTACCCCAACCATCAAAGTAATGACCACTACATTTTTACCACCTTTAAAATAATCTTACTCAACCATTTTCCATAGGTTATTACAAACCTCTTGCTTATCCTTACCTCCCATCAGACCCTTTGATCCTCTATCTTCAAAATGTATCTGGTACAATGACCACCAAGTGTGTTCTTACCATAGGACACGCAACCATGAAATGGAGAATTGTAAATCTCTCCAGACTATTATCTACTAGCTCTATGATGAGGATGGTATATTAATAGATGAGCCTCCTATGGGCCCCATACCAATCCAACCAACAACTATACCTACCCAAAACTTACCTACTCCTCTTCTCTCACCTAAAAGTGAAGATGAGTTTGACCTATCTACTACTTCAACCACTCCTTCTATCCATATTATCAATGTGGTCATAATATTATAGCAAAAGGATAAGGGAAAGGCTAAGGTGTCTATTCCTTGGATATACCCATTTTTAACCTACTAACCAATCCACACTCATCTGTCTCCATCTTCAACCAAACCTAAGGTGTCTATTGTAGGTGCCTTCTAATCTAACCTTTTAGAATCCATTAAGAGAGTTATCCTCAATCAACTTCACTAGAACCTAGTAAAGATGAGCTTGTATGAGTTGATATTTACCTCTCCCCATCACCACCAAAAACTAATATAGGATTTGCAATCTATTAAGGTCTAAGCCAAGGACCCCTAACCTCTAGCAGCCTTTATTGGTGCCCTTCAAATTTCAAACCTTATTTCATTCAAGGATTTAGAAATACCTTCCATCTATATCAAGGACCTATATTCCCCTCTTTTTATTAATACTTACATCAACCAAATCCACATCAAAAAAATCATGATTAATGGGGGAGCTATCATTAAAATCATCTCCTCTTATGCCTATAACCAACTTATCCTACTAGATAATGTGTCTGAAACCTTGGCCATCCTTTGCTCATTAAATGATATCATGGCCACTACATTAGGAACTATCATCCTCCATATCTGTTTAGGACCCCACATGCTCCCTAAAATTTTCTATGTAGTGGAAGGAGAATTCTAATACTATGTTTTGTTGGGATGACCCTAGATCTACTCCATGGGTTGTGTCCCCTCCACCCTTCACCATTGTATTAAGTTTGAGCATGAAGGCCAAGTCATCACCATCCAAGTTGACCCAAACCCTTTTTTGATGTGAAACATGACCTATAACCCAAATGATGTCCTCATACCCCCATCAAACACACCCTTAATAGCTAAAACCCAACCTTCATCCACCAAAGTGGATATCATATCTTATTCCACTAAGGAGGCACCAACTAGTTCTTCTATCCCTTCAAACCATCACCACAATAAACCCTTTAGAATTAATGTTGAATCACCTTTCACTAGGGTAGTATTGCCTTTTATCCCTTGATTCTTTCCCTACTCCTCACGAGTATAGGTAACTCACCAACTAGCTGAGATATGACCCCAATGTTTGAACTATCATTCCCTTTGAACCTCCCCACCATCAGACTCATTTTGGCTATGGGGGACTTGATAAACCTCTTGGTGCTTCTACCACCTCTCTTTAACCTAGACCATTTACCACCATTTTCTCCTACCTAGATAAACTGAGCTTCACTAAGACATACCTCCATTGATGTGCTTAGAAGGCTTTGGTCTCAGATGATATGAGCATGTCCCACATGAATTGGTCACTATTGTAACTAGGAATCTACATGAGAAACATGGATTTGGTTTCATCCTACCTAGAAAAAGGCAACCCAAACCACCCATTATTACCATTTTTGAGGAAGATACCCCTTTATAACCCACCTCACCTCTACTTGTGTGTGCAGATGATGACATCGTCCCACCTAATTTTTTTTCCATTAACATGATCAGCCTTGGACCCCTGAATTATCAATAGGAAAGGGGACCATGACCATCTATTTGACCCATTTGAGATGATTTGAGAAAACTCTCCTACTACTAACACTATTCAGTGCTAGGATGATGATTATATTCTCACCTACCTTGGTTCCCCAAATTATTAAATCCATAAATCCCTTCCTCTTGAGACCTCAACCATGTTAAACAAATCCACCATGGATATCAACATGGGCACTCTAAACAACCCCCACATTATCAAACTTGACCACTTGCTGAATGTTGAGGAACTTCAAGACTCCCTTTCTTTCCTCTAAGACTGTAGCATAGCCTTTGCTTGGTCTTACAGTGACATGCTTGGAATCAACCCTGCCATTACTACCCATAACATAGTCAACAATCATGATGCCAAACCCATCAATTATAATATCTAATGTATGCACCCTCACATAGCCCTTATCATTAAATAAGAGCTTCAACATCTCCTATCTATCAATTTCATTCAACCCATTGACTACCACAAATGGCTTTTAAATATTATAAATATCACCAAAGCCATAAGGGGACTATGCATTTATGTGGAATTTCATGACTTCAACCTCACCTACCCCAAATATGTCTTGCCTGTACCAAGCATTGAATAAATAGTTGATCTTATAGCTAGCCATGAGATGCTATCTCTCATGGAAAGATTCTCAAGTTACAATCAGATCTTAATTTCCCCCAAAGATCAACACAAGACTAACTTTACCACCCCTTGGGGAACCTTTGACTATAGGGTCATGCCTTTTGAACTAAAGAATGTTGGTGTAATCGACCAATGTGCCATGACATATATCTTCCATGACCTCATCCATAGGATTGCCAAGGACTATATGGAAGACCTTCTCAAGAAATAAAAAATCCAAAAAGATCATATATCCATTCTTAAAATCATCTTCAAATTCCGTATCCACTATCATGTTTTCCTTAACCCTAAGAAATGCATTTTTAGGGTCTTATTAGGAAAGCTTATTTGTTTCATTATCTCCCTATATAGAATTGAATGGATCTTATAAAATTCAAATCCATCCTTGACATGCTCCCTCCAATCAATCTCAAATAACTCCATAGTTTACAGGGGAAGCTCTATTTAATTAATCACTTTATCTCTTAGCTTTCAAATCAATTCCAATCATTCCACCACCTTCTAAAGAAGATATAATTTTAAGTGGAATAATGACTATAAAAAGGCCTTTGATTTACTCAAAGAGTACCTTTTATACCTTGTCATGTCCCCTTTTTAGGTGACATCTTCAGATTTGATGATTAGCCTATTATGCGACCTTCGTAGGCTAATAGGATGGATAGAGGGTCATGATGGAGCTTGGCTTGGCCTCGATTAGCAGAATTCCTATAGTTGGCTTTCATTTGGGCTCATTCAAACACATTTGCATGAGCTCCTATTATTTAGGGATTTTTGACATGTAGTGGAGCATCCTTATTTTGGTATGGTCATGTGCATAATGACTCCCTGATTCACCAGCTTCGAATGGTTCAAGGATCTGACATGTATTGAGGGAGATATAATATTTGATTGATTTAATCAAATATTAATTATTTAGCCTATTTTTAATTAGAAACCCTAATTCTAATTTAAGAAAACCCTAATTAGGGCAAGCACATCTTTTTGAGGGTATAAGGGTTTCTCATGGAGGCCATTAATGATTATGCATTGATTATTGATTTTGATATTGAAGAATTTCTTCTATGAAGACTGAGCTAAGGGTTTTAGGATTCCATCTACATTGGAGAATGTCCACTCTTCAGTGTGTGTGATTCAGAGGTTGTGAAATATCAGCTGATCTATTGCCAAATTGAGAGATAGCTTCATACAGAAGTTATCACAGAGGTTTACAAGTTTGAGAGATAAATTCACATAGAATTTATCACAAGGATTTAAAGTATTTATTTTATTAAGTTTGATTCAATAAATTATATAGATAAAGCTTTCTCTATATTAGAGCCATATATCTTTAGATCACAGGTTGAAACAAACAGGGTGTGCTTAATTGGCAGTCGTACAAAGTCTATATAGATCCGTACAGATTTGCATAGAGACTGACATCAGTGAATAGAGATCCATAGTGACTGACATCAGCTGACCTATCACCGACATTGGCAGGTTAACGACCCCAGTCGATTGATGACGGCAGTACAATCGACGTTGGCGACTGTGTTTTTGACACAGCAGGCTGAGACGCACAGATTCAATATATTTTTTAGATTGTTGGAAGATAATCAGGTTTTTAAGACCGTATTTTAATATTCCTTTTTATGCATGACTGAGGACATCTATTGTAACCATCTGGGTAATAATAAGATGAGTGATTTGCCAGTCAAGAGATTTACCATGCTTTATTTATTTATTTGAAATTATCTTGCAAAATCATAATTTTGTTCAGAATTTTTGTGTTTCTATATTCCCTATTTGAAGGTGAAATTACAGTGGTATCAGAGCTTTTTGTTCATAAAAGGAGGCCCTAAGTAAGGGACATCACAGTGGTATCAGAGCTTTTTGTTTAGAAAAGGAGGCCCTAAGTAAGGGACATCACATACCTAGCTATCCTCACCCCTACCAAGGATGATAAACCTTACTACCTATATATCTCTTCCATTGACCATTCCTTAGGAATAATGTTGGCTCACTAAGATGAACAACACAAAGAACAAGCCATATATTACATTAGTCACATGCTGGTATAATATGAGACTCAGTATACCCATACTAAGAAACTTTTCTTGGCTTTATTCTTTGTGGCTACCAAACTTTTCAACTACCTTCTTAAACATAAAATTATGGCATAACCAACACCAACCCACTCAAGTACATGCTCTCTAAGCCTTACCAAAAATAGCATATGGCTAAGTGGCTCATGCTCCTAGTAGAGTTTGACCTTGAATTCCTTTAGAAAAAGTTAATTAAATGGCAAGTCATTATCGACTAATTAGCCATAACACCTTTAGCAGGTAACCAACCTCCTCCTCTTGAGTTCCTTGACAAGTCCATCATAACCCTTTCTTAGGCATATTTTACCTATCAAGTGACCATGTTATTTAATGGATCAAAGTGTCAACATGGTGGGTGAGTAGGGATCATCCTTATCCCCTTTGATGGTGAACCTCTTCCTTTGTCCTTCAATCTTGATTTTGAATGTACCAATAATATAGTTGAGTATGAAGCCCTAGTGATAGGCCTTCGAACTACCTTAGCCCGAGGAGTAAAAATGATAAATATCTTTGGTGACTCATTACTAGTGTAGGAATGATGTTTTACAATGGTATAAGCAACTAGTTGATGAACTATTAACATCATTTGAACACTATCACAGCTAGTGAACCCCATTCTCTACTAATAAGTTCACTGACACCATGGATTCCCTTGCCTCTCAGACACCATCTACACCCTTAGATTCTAAACTATTTGTTATTATTCACAAGCTAACCCAACCTTCCTATGTTAAACCAAACTTTCCCACCATTTTCAATGTGGAATAGACCTAAAATAACCTTTGGTATCAACAAACCTTTGACTACCTTAACCTTTCCATAGTACCTTCTAGTATTTCTAGGAATGATCAAAGAAAATTTATTTAGAGTACCTCTCACTATACCCTTATTGGAGGAATTATGTATAAACACAGCTTTGATGGTCTCCTCTTCCATTGCCTGCATAGTCAAGAAGCCTCTCATGCTATCAAGGAAACACATGATGGTATCTATAGGGGACACTTTATTGGATTTTTCATAGCTAAGCGTATCCTTCACCATGGCTATTACAGGCCTACCTTTAACCAAGGCTACTATGATTATATGAAAAAGTGTGTTAAGTCTCAACAACATGCCAATCTACATCACGTGCCTAGCCATAGTCTTTGAGTCTCCACCAAATTTTGGCCCTTTTCACAATGGTGTCTAGACCTCATCAGTGAAATTAACCCCCATTCCTTGTAGCAACACCATTTTATCATCACTGTAACTAAGTACTTTACCAAGTGTGTAGAGGCTATTCTTCTAGTCTTGACCAAAGTGGAAAATATTATCGAATTTATCAACCATCTCATCATCTACCACTTCGGTGTTCCTCATAATATTATCACCAACAATGGTAAATCCTTTAAAAATAAACAAGTCTAGGGTCTATGTGACACATTCAATATTAAGTTAAGCTTCTTTGTGACCTATCACCATCAAGTTAATAGATAGGCAAAATATTCTAATAAAACTCTTAATAACATGTTAACTAAAATGGTCAACACATTTGGTTAGGATTGGCATTTGTATATCCCCTTTGCCTTATGGGCATACCATACTAGCATTAGAACCCCTATAGGTGATACCCATTTCTCCCTTATATTTAGAGTAGAGGTTGTCTTTTCTCTTGAGGTAAAAATCCCATCTCTTCATATATCTTTGCAAAATCTTATTTTAGAGGATGATTATTTCCAACACCGTTTATCACAACTCAATCTACTTGATGAGAATCATTTAACAACCCTTACCTATCTCCGTGTCTATCAAGAGTGGATCAAGAGTGCCTATAAAAATCACCTTAGAATGTGGGAATTAAATATTAGAGACTTCATCTAGAAGGAAAACAAACATGTCATTAATATGGAGAAAAGAAAGTGGGGAAAGTTTGCTTTTAATTGGCTTTGACCTTATATCATAACCCACAATTATGGATCAAGAGCCTATCAGTTGTACTCTCTCAAAGGCCACCTAGAACCTAAGCCCCTCAATGCTTCACATCTATGTCTATTCTTTTATTAATAAGGATCATGCTCACCTTTTGTCTAACTTAATCTCATCCCTTGCTACCTACCCACATTCCATCTCCCTAGTTTAGGGGAAACCAATTAAAACTAAATCATGTGATTATTTGTCACCGATATAAGCCTTATTTAAAACAATGGGTATCATAGCTCTACCCATGGCATGGTTTTCATGGTAATTTTCACCCCTTTACATGATGGATTCCCATGATCGTCATCACCTAAAGCGCTATACACCTAATCAACCTTCTTATGCTTTTAGTTTTTCCTTCATAAAGGTGAAACACTAAGCCAGCTTAAGCAAGTCTATGTCAATAAAAATCAAATAAGAAAAAAAAATCAACACCAATATCAATCATGGGTCATTCCTAACATTCACAGACTACTCCCTTGGAAGACAACTATTGCAAATTTATTTAAAATTATGAAAATGTAAGGTGGACTATTCCCTTGAAGGACAATTATAAAAAAAAATTTAAACAAAAAAAATAAAATTAGACCACTCCCTTGAAGGATGGATAAGTAAATCATTTTTTCAAAAAGTATAACAATTTCATGGAAACTTCCTGCATCGATTAGCTTCCCCTATACAATAATAAACAAAAGACCCATTATCAAATCATAAAAAAATCAAACTAATTTTGAAGGCTACAATCATATCTCAAATAACATAATAAGGTATAATCCATAATCAAATTTTACAAGTAGACTTCCTACATCGACCAGTCTACAGAATTTGGCATAGTCTTGTTTATAATGAATCTTTAGAAACCTACAAAAGATTCATGCTAGTCTTGAAAGTAGGTTCCATTTTCACCCATCTTCCCTTTATTAATTATATGTAAGGTATTTTTGGAGCTTACTTGGAATTATGTGGTCAGGACACCTTTTAACCAACTAACAAACTCTAATGCCAATATTTGGAAGGGCTTATGTTCATTAAGTTAGTCCAACTTTGGTTTTATTTTAGTCCTTGTCAATGAAGAAGCATCGTGCCCTCTTCTTATCCTATCAAGACTAGTTTATATTTTCATTATGACATATGTATCTTGATTATATTCTTTTGTCTCCCATCTAGTGTTGTTAATTAAACTACCTCATGTGTTTCATCTTAAACATTAACAACAAGCATAACCATACCAAGCATGATAATATAATAACATCCATGAGAATTTAAACAATCAACCATTCTCCACCACATGTCTAAGTCTAAAATAATGAAGTACATACTCATTAAAATTTATCATGTCATAAGCATAACCATAAATCAAAACCATCTGATGCCTAGATAAGTCTATATCAATGTCTAACATCCATAACATAAACATCATCCATAATAAATATAAGCATCATCTATAAACAATATAAACATCACATCCATAAGCATTAAACATCAACACCAAACCATAAAGCATAAACCATCAACCATGAACATGAGCATAAATAATGATCATATATAACTCATGAGTCAAATAACATAATAATGTGTACAAGAAAATAAACATGTCTCTCTCTCAAAATGTACATCTCACTGGATCAACTAATAGGCTAGAATCAAAATGATATACAAAATTTCAGAATCTATCTATATTTATGCCCTAGGGGCACCACTGGATCTTAGTGCCTATCCACCTATTATATCCACCATCCCCTAGCTATCCCTATCTATCTAAATACAAATGTTGCCCACTACCCTAGTGTTTCCACACTGACACTACCTACCAAGCCAACCCTATACTCACCTTATTGAGGCTCCTATAGACACTATGCCAAAACTATGGCCTCATAGTATCATATCTCCTCCACTATATCTAGGTATCATGATGTGGTGATGGTTCATAGTGTCCCTATCTATGCTACTACTACTCCTCTCTACCTCAAAGAGTTCCTCTCCGAGGTCACCAAGCCTAGTGAGATCCTATCTTGATCCCTCTCAACTATTATGATAGTAGCATGACCTTGTAAGGTATCAACCTAACCTTATAATGTAACAACCTAGCCCTAAAATATGGCCACATGACCTTGTAACACTATAACCTATCCCTGTGTAGTGGCTAAAACCACTCTTGCCTATCCATCATGGCCACCCAGATAAATGACCATTGAACTCACACCTATATCATCCTTATCAATATCTACAACTATATATATAGGCAAGTACCATGGCATGTACTAATTTGTGAACCTATCATCATCTATATTTTCCCTAGCTGGTAACTCCTTGTATTCTAACAAATTTGGCACAAGATGTAGGTTTGGTAGTTGGATCTCTGAATCCTCTTGCCTATACCTAGGGAAAGGACTTGGAATACCCTATACCAAGACAAACCACCTCTTCATCCTCTCAAATGGGATCAACTAAACCTACCCATCCCACTTATTGAGTATCCATCTATAGCTCTAAAGGGAAAGTGTTTACCTCTTGTAGCCAACCCATATTAGAAACTACACATAAGGCCTATAGGTGATATCTCCTATCACTAGTGCAGCTAGTGTACACTTAAAACACTCCACATCATGTGCATCACTTCCTAAACATAATGTATAAAAATCCCCTCTCCACTACATAAAGCCAATAGAGAAATATATATGTGTAAACCTTACCCATGATAATCCTATTGGCCTCATCACCTGAATGTGCTTGTAGGCGTAATAATACAAAACCAAGCTCACAATGATGTCATACCTCCTATATGTCTTAAAATCCCAAAATTCCTTGTATATCTATATAAGTAGAACTAAAACCCAATATAATATAGTCTACCCCAGTAATAGATTGACTAGAACCCATAATAACAAGTAAGGGAATCTCTTACTACTTGATTCAAGAAGCATAAATCATGTAAAAATGATCATGAGTATAGTCATGAGTCTCTTCTCACTTGGAGCCCTCATGTACAAATCACTATACCTAAAACTCCTATCATTCCATCTAACTTGACCATTATCATCCCCATATAAAAGATCAATGTGATCATTACACTCATGATTGATATGGTAGATCAAATCACCATGTAGTGGAAGTCAAGTGATCTTATGCATATCCTCAGGCAAAATATTCATCTCCCCAATCAAAAATAGAAAGGTGTTCATAGTGGGATCCCATCTCTCAATGAGCATTATGAATATGGATGCATCTTGAGGCACATGCTAATAATGCCTCATAGTTCCTAACCCAACCTCCTCCATGTGGGCCCATTTAGCTAAGGTGATCCCTTGCTAGATCTCAATGAAGATATCTGACACTTTGTCATGTATCTATATCTTCTCCATTACCTACACCAAAATAGAAACATAACTTAGTCATCTACACCATCATCATCTACCTTACCCTTTAATTAATTGATCTATTTCCTTCTCCATCCTACCTATCTACCCACTACCTACTAGGTTTACCATATAAACCTTCAATGCAAACTTATACCAAGTAAGTAAATGCCTAACTTAGAATTAGTATTTTTAACCCTTTCTAAGCCTATCTTATGCCTTTTTTGACCACTGATGGTCATGGTAACCATCGATGGTCAGGCATCCTCTTTTTTAAAAATGTTGACCATCGATGGTTGACCTTGACCATTGATGGTCACTATGGGTGTTTCACAACTAGAACACCTAAACCCTATTCTACACTAAACACCACCCAAACAATAATCCAAGAAACATAATAAACTCACCTAGTACCTATCCAATACAAATTACGTATTTACCCCCTCAATTCCTCATTTTACCCACAAATTTGCCCAAAACCTACCAAAAATCTAACTAGGGCATACCAATTTAAAACCACCCATTTAAACCTATCTTGACCTCATCAACCATTAAAAATTCATAAATTCATTCCTATCTAGAAAATTCATAACACCCCATACCTCATTATATAAACACCACCATGGAGTCAGCCAAAGACCTACCCATCCTCGTCCATGCCCGTGTGCTCCCTATATCCTCACTAGTTCACTAGGTTAAGTCTTTACCTCAACTAGAAATCTCCCACCTCAGTAAGCACCTTCACCACAAAGTGTCAAAAACTAGAGCTCAAATTCAAAGCAAGAAAAAGTCATAATGAGGTAAAAGTGGTTCTATTTTCACTTCTGACTATAGGGCATCTGGGTTTTCAACCTGACCATTAAAGGTCAAGGTGACCATTGATAGTCACCTTTGGGTACCCTGACCATCGATGATCAAGATACCCCACTTTATTATTTCCACCTAAGTAGATCCCCATTTTAGCAAAACTAACCTAGTTTTACCCACCCATGGATATTACCTTCTCCAATCCCTCACGACCACCTCATCACCTTGCTATTGGTCTATTTTGGCCTAATTTGTGTGCATTTTGTGACCTTTTTTTGCTTGGTCATTTAATGACAATGACAACATTAACATATTGAACCTTTTGAATTTATGCCACCTCATGCTTACTTAACCCAATTATGTCTTTTTGGGAACACTTCTTACCTTGAACATGCATGATACTTGACCTATTTATATTTTCTATGGGAGAATTTTTCCCTTAGATACCCATTAAAATACTGACCTTGTTTAGGAGATTAATAGGTGTACCCAACTACCATGCCTAAACTTATTCATGTGGTACATTGGTCCCTTATCTTTCCATCATCGACCTTTATTATTATCAACTATAGAAACCTCATCTTTGCACGATCTAGGCTATCAAACCTTTTGTCATACTTTGTGTGCCTATTTGCACTTTAGTGCCCAACCTATCATCCAACTTCATGACATCCACCTTTAGCATCACCTTCACCTACCTTATCAAACCCACATCTAATTTTGTTTTACCTCATTGACTCCCAATTTTAGGGGGAACACCTCCTCCCATACTGGGGACAACCAGACCTTTGACCAACACTATTTTTTATAATACAACTAGTTGATTCTAGGCTATACAATAAAAAGGGGAAAAATGTAAACACCATAAATATTCACACTATGCCCCTTGACCACCTTAGGATCCCCTTTGGACCAATCTAACCCTTTGACCCCTAACCCAGCCTAACCCACAATTAGTTTGATTAAACTAGCTTAAACCTAGATTTCACTTATTTTGACCTTTCACCCTCAACTATCGATGGTCAAGTTGACCAATAACAATCACCTTGACTACTAATGGTTAGGGTGCACCTCCTTAACCACTAACATGCAAGTCATCTACCTTGATTTTATAAAAATAACTCATCTAAATCCTATTGTGAGCCATTACATGTGTGATTTAAAATTAGAAATCCTAGTTCACATCTTGTTGTAACTCTATTTCCTTTCCTATAAGATGTGAGGAATAAAGAGGTTAAAATCATCTGTAATTGTTGTCAAGAGCTTGTGCATCCAAATTTTTATTTTTTTAGGTCAATCATCATCATAAACCCAATGAATTAACTACTATGTCAGAGAGCCAACTTACCACCACAACTTTACCAAAGCACCAAGTACTATTACTCTATCAGAATCATGCTAGACTCTACCAATGAGTTAACCACCTCAAGTACCCACCCAATCCACCTCATGAAAGATAAGTATTTGGTTTCCAATATTCCATTATTTTATTTATTTTTTGCATCCAACTAGTACTTACCCAACTCTTAGAATCTCACTTTGAGATTTTTTCAATTAGCCTTTTTACCAACCTAAATCCAAACACATTAACCATTAATGGTTTTCCCAACCACCGATAGTCTATCTAACCATAGATGGTTTCCTTTATCACCCATGGTCACCATAATTGTCATGTCCCCTTTTCAGTTGACATCTTCAGAGTTGAGGATTAGCCTATTATATGACCTTCGTAGGCTGATAAGATGGATAGAGGGTCATAATAGAGCTTGGCTTGGCTTCGACTAGCAGAATTTTACCAGTTGGCATGTGTTTTAGATTTTTTTGGACACATTGGCTTGAGCTCCTATTATTTAGGGAATTCTGACATGCAGCGGAGCACCCTTGTTTTGGTAGGGTCATGTGCCGAATCACTCCCTGATTCACCAGCTTCAGTCGGTTCGAGGATCGAACATATATTGAGGGAGATATTAATATTTGATTGATTTAATTAAATATTAATTATTTTAGCATATTTTCATTATGAAACCCTAATTGTTAATAATGAAACCCTAATTAGTGCAAGCACACTTTTTATAAGATATAAGGGTTTCTTATTGGAGAGAGGCCATATGATTATTGATTATTGATATTGAAGAATTTTGCTAAGTTTTTCTGAGAAGAAAGAGCCAAGGGTTTCCAGTATTCCAGTTGCATTGGAGAACATCCACTCTTCAGTGTGTGCAATTTAGAGGTTATGAGATATCAGCTGATCTATTTCCAGTTTGAGGGATAACTTCATACAGAAGTTGTCATTGAGATTTACAGGTATTTATTTCATTAGGGTTTGATTCAGTAATTGTTTAGATTAAGATCTTATGTATTAGAGCCATTTTTCTTGAGATCGGGCATCCAACATATAGGCCATGCTATACTATATTTTTCCACTGTACAGAATCTGTACAAATCCATACCAAGTCATACTAGCTGAATCATAGATTGAAAAAGGGCACCATTAACAGTTGTAGGCCGTAGGGAAGTGCAGATACCAACATCGGCTGACTAAAGACTGACATCTGTAGAGTGGCTGATTGATAGAGATTGATGTCGGTAGTATATCAACTGATGATGGTAGTATAACTGACGTCAGCGACTGTGTGTCGACACAGTGACCTAAATAGTCTAGATTTAAAGTTATTTTCCAGTTTGCTAGAAGAACCAGGTTTTTAAGACAATATTTTCATATTATTTTTATATGCATGACAGAGATTTAATATTGTAATCATCTGTAAGGATAATAAGATCATTGATTTGCTAGATAAGAGATTATTTTTTCTATTTATTATTTATTTGAAATTATTTTGTAAAAATCACAATTTGTTCTTATTTCATACAAAAACACAAAAAAATTAGAATACACAAAAAATAGTCAAAAAAATATTTAGTTTCAGAGATCAAGGGAAATAAGGGATTTTTACATTGGTATCAGAGCTAAATCTTGCCATCCTGAGGGTTTAGAGATCTTATGCAACCATAAGAGTTGGGACCACACATGTATCACACACGCAGTAGAGCTTTGCTTGAAGGTACCTAGGTGTTAGAACAACAACCAATCACCATGAGTGACAGGCATGAGGGTAGCCCACCCAGGGGCCATAAACATAATGATGATCATGACACTAGAGAATTATTCTGTGTTATAGTTACAGGCCAGCAGTAGATGACACATGAACTACATGCACTTACTACTATGGTAGAGAAGATGAACACACCTATCAGACATAATGGGGAATAAGGAGATAACATGAGTGTTACTGTTAATCAGAGACCACAGCTGATGCATTCTAGAATAGCTAATAGGCCTACATATCCTATGTTTGTTTAGGAGGAACCAGAGACTCCAACAGAGGAGGTGACAGGAGATCCCCTATTTGCAGACACACTCATGGCAGCGAATGAGGAGTGGGAGTTATTATCACCTAAGGTCAGAGAGAGGATTACTCTTGATTGATTCATCACACAGAGGAGAGAGCATAACTGAGGTCAACAAGATTGGAGACCTAGACACCAGAATAATGATCTGAAGCATGCTATGAGCAAGCTCACACTAGCAATGTTCGATGGTAGTGGCAAGGTCACAACATAGGCCTAGATTAGTAAACTAGACACATTTCTCATGTTTCATCCTATGGCTGAGAGAGATGCTATCAAATATGTGGCACTGCATCTTGAGGGAGTAGCTCATGATTGGTGGCATCATGGGATGGTGACACTCTAGCATGACTGGATCACATCTTATCAGGAGTTTGTTGATAGGATAGTGGAGCATTTTGATAGGAAGGATCTGGAATCCTATTTTAGAGAGTTGGCTCAGCTATGCCAGAGTGGTAGTCTAGAGTCTTACATTGGTGACTTCCATAAGTTATCAGTTATGGTTCTTGACATTTCAGACAAGTGACTAGTGGTGCTCTTCATGGAGGGATTGACAGAACCATTGAGAGGTTGGATCAAAGCCTTTGATCCTCCTTCATTACAGGTAGCTATGAATAAGGTGTGCAACATGGAGATGGTAGCCCCATCCAGTAAATTTAACTCCAGATGTACTTCTTCATCCAGGGACAATAAGGGCTTCAATGGAGATAGAGAGGGATTAGATTTCAACAAAGATAAATCAAGTGTTAAGATTGATTCAAAGGCCAATCTAGCAGCACCACCTTTGGATCGAGAGGCTCTTAATGATCTACATAGAAATAAGCTTTACTTTTACTACAAAGGTCCCTATGATGCCAATCACGATTGTCCTTTGAGGCCTAAGGGCAAGGCAAATCCTGTGATGTGGGCTTTTTATGAGGATTAAAAATCAAAAGATTCCAAATAGTAGGATAGTTCTGAGGAGCCTAAGGCAGAGGCAGATTTAGAGCTTCACATACAGGAGGCACACCTATCTAGCATTCAGTCAGATGATTCATTTAGACTCCATGGAGTTTTGGCAGGATAGAGGGTCACCACCCTTCTTGATACAGGAGCCACACATAATTTTATAGATGCTAGATTTTTGGAAAAGTGTGGACTCACTACCAAAGATTTTGAGGGCATTAGAGTTAAGGTGGCCGATGGTCACACTCTTAGGTGTGAGCGGATGATTAGAGACCTCCCACTACGCTTGAGCAACTATGAGTTCAAGGCTGATTATTATGTGGTGAACATGGAGAATATAGACTTAGTCTTAGGTATGAAGTGGCTTCATTCCCTTGAGGAAGTCACTCTTTGTCTCAAGGACATGGAGGTTCATTTTTATGTTGGTGCAAAGACACATATTCTTAAGGAAATACGGGGTAGCAACATCAAAAATATGTTTTTTCATCAGATGGAGAGACTCACACCACATGATATGGGAGAGTGCGCTGCCGAGTGCACATTAGCACCAATACAGGAGAGACATGTGGATGAGATTTGTCTTGAGGTGAGTTTAGTTCAGGAGTTAGCACATGTGGTAGGGACTAAACTTTATTTTATAGTTGGGTCACATGTTGATGATGATATGAGTATGTCTAGCATTCACACTCTAGATTCAGATATTATAGTGGGTACAGGAGATAGGTGCATGGATTCAGTTGGTATTATTCACATTATTTAGGTGAGGAGTTTACTTGAGTTTCCAGTTGATTTCCATTCATGGATTGGATGTTGGGATCCTTATCTTGGTACTTGGAATGATGTGATGCCATTGGATGAGAGTTGTGATAGACATGGCATGGAGTTTGCATTGATTGACAGTGGTGTAGATCATGACTACATTTGGGATCCAGGTGGATTGATTGGTTTATCATTCAGTGATTGCTTGAGGACAAGCAATTTTAGGAGGGGTGGATTGTCATGTCCCCTTTTTAGTTGACATCTTCAGAGTTGAGGATTAGCCTATTATACAACCTTCGTAGGCTGATAGGATGGATAGAGGGTCATGATGGAGCTTGGCTTGGCTTCGACTAGAAAAATTTTACTAGTTGGCATGCATTTAGGCTTTTTTTAGACACATTAACTTAAGCTCCTATTATTTAGGGACTCCTGACATGTAGTGGAGCACCCTTGTTTTGGTAGGGTCATGTGCGGAATCACTCCTTGATTCACCAGCTTCAGTCGGTTCGAGGATCAGACATATATTGAGGGAGATATTAATATTTGATTGATTTAATTAAATATTAATTATTTTAGCATATTTTCATTATGAAACCCTAATTCTTAATTATGAAACCCTAATTAGCGCAAGCACACTTTTTAGAAGATATAAGGGTTTCTTATTGGAGAGAGGCAATATGATTATTGATTATTGATATTGAAAAATTTTGCTAAGTTTTTCTGAGAAGAAGGAGCCAAGGGTTTTGAGTATTCTAGTTGCATTGGAGAATGTCCACTCTTCAATGTGTGCAATTTAGAGGTTGTGAGATATCAGTTGATCTATTTCCAGTTTAAGATATAGCTTCATACAGAAGTTGTCATTGAGATTTACAGGTATTTATTTCATTAGGGTTTGATTCAGTAATTGTTTAGATTAAGATCTTCCGTATTAGAGCCATTTTTCTTGAGATCAGGCATCTAGCATATAGGCTATTCTATAATGTATTTTGCCACTGTACGAAATCCGTACAGATCCATACCAAGTCATACCAGATGAATCACAGATTGAATAAGGGCACCATTAGTAGTTGTAGGCCACAGGGAAGTGCAGATACCGACATCAATCGACTAAAGACTGACGTTGACAGAGTGGCCAATCGACAGAGATTGACGTTGGTAGTATATCAACTAATGATGATAGTATAACCAATGTCGGTGACTGTGTGTTGACACAGCAACCCGAATAGTCTAGTTTAGAGTTATTTTCCAGTTTGCTAGAAGAACCAAGTTTTTAAGACAATATTTTCATATTATTTTTATATGCATGATAGAGATTTAATATTGTAATCATCTGGAAGGATAATAAGATCATTGATTTTACAGATAAGAGATTATTTTTGCTATTTATTATTTATTTGAAATTATTTTGCAAAAATCAAAATTTGTTCTTATTTCATACAAAAACACAAAAAAATCAGAATACACATAAAACAGTCAAAAAAATATTCAGTTTTAGAGATCAAGGGAAACAGGGGTTTCTACAATAACCACCGATGATCAACATAACTACCGATGGTCACTATGGTAGTAAAAATTAGCATGTTATTTTCACTTACCTACCCCCGACTAAACCTACTTTTTTATGTTCCTACCTATTCATAGACCCCTTTTTGATTTTTTAAAGCATACCCCAAACACCTATCACTAGTATTAATTATATTAATCGCTATTTTAAAAATTTCTAGTCTATTTCTTAAGCAAACATTCTTGTGTCCAATTTTAGTACCTTTTGATTATTTATGAAAGTACTTTTTATTCTATTCTATAAGCTCAATTATTTAAATCATGTGAATTGATAACCCCTGAAGAATCTCTTATTTTTAGAATCTAGCTATCACTAGAAAATCCACTCAACTATCTAACTAACAAATAAATTTGCTTAAGTGCTTTCTTATTTGTAGGTCATCTTCCCATTCCAAAGAAGAGCTCTTCATTATCTTCTAATTCAACATGTGCATAATCAAATAGGTTTTTCAACCATACCCATACTTAGTTTCTTCTTTTCCCTTTTACAATAATAAATAAAAATTAATTAAAACACATTCAAGACTAATAATGGTGGTGAATTTAATTCAAAGGTGTTTAAAACCTATCTCAAGTATAATGGAATCAAGCATAATCTCATATTCCCTTACACTCCTCAATAAAATGGAGTTATTGATCAGATGAATAGAACCATGATGAAAATTATTTGGGTAATGTTGTGCTTAAAAGTGATAAATCTACATCATTGGGATAAACTAGCTCAAATAGTAGTATACCTCCATAATAGGTCACCACCAAAATCCCTAAATATGTAGACTCTATGTGAATTCTAGTGTGATCATTTGCATTCAGTGTATTTTTTTTGGATTTTTGGATCCACATGCTATGCATTGATTCTAAGAAAAGGATCAAAATGTAACACAAAAGTCATAAATGCATGATTTTAGGATACTTAGAGTCTTTAAAATAATTTAATCTATTTGATAAGAACAATAATAATTTCCCATAACAAGAAATGTCTTCTTTTACAAAGCTATAAAGGACATAATAAGCATCAATTGATAACTTAATCAAGTTGAGAAACATGATAGGTTTAATGTTTTCAAAGAGGTTGATATGGGGGTTCAAAATAGTGAGGGGGGAACCTGAAATTGAGAAATAGTTAAATTTCTATTGACTCTTATAATTGAAAACAACACTTACCCTAAATAAGGAAGTGAAACTTAATCAGAGGATGGTTCAATGTTAGAAAATTAATGAGCTTAAAGTATAAAAAATGAGGCACTAGTGATTCCAAAAGCTACATAGTAAAATATACCAAAATGGGATGAAAAAATATTGAAATATGTTAGACCTAAATAGGTTAGAAAAATAGGCAAAATAAGTCCACACATAACTCTACAATAATCAAACATGTTCCTAAATTAAATTCAAGATAAGACAGGAAATCTTACTTAGAAGACTCTCCTGAAGAACAAATCAATGTTGATTTTTAATCTAAACCCACTTCCTTCAAATAACCTCAAAATATTGATGCATGAAAAAATTCATTGAGAAGTGAGTATGATGAGTTGGTTAAATAAGGAACTTGGAGCCTAGTTGATCCTCCGATTAGTTGTAAACCTATTTTATACAAGTGGGTATTTTGCAATAAGTACAAAGTAGATGGCTCAATTGAACAACACATATCAATGCTTGTTGACTTGCTAGAATAAATGGAATTGAATATAATGAAACATTTATACCAATATAAAAATGGAATACCATTAGAATAATATTATCTTTGATAGCTCAAAACTAATAGAAAGTTCACCAAATGGATATCAAAACTACATTTCTAAATGGAAAATTTAAAGAGATAATTTACATGATTCAAACCAAAGGTTTTGTAGTAAAAAACCAAGAACACAAAGTGTGAAAACTAAAAAAATCACTGCATGATTTGAAACAATCCTCAAGAGTGTGGTATGAAAAACTAACTTAGCACCTCTAAGACATAAACTTTAAATATTTTGAGTTTTAAGATGAAATTATTTTTGTTAAAACAATTGTATTTCAAGTGGTATATGTGGATAATCTCCTTATTACTAGAAATAATGAGAGATATACTAAAAAAATCAAATCAAAGTTGATGGAATGCTTTAAATGATAGATATGGGTTATATTCATTACTATTTAGGTATTGAAGTAATTAAAAAACCAATTATATCTTCATCACTTAAGATAAATACATAGATGAAATTATGAGCAAGTTCAGAATGATAGATTGTAGGACTCTTAGTACATCCATGGAAAAAACATTGAAATTGATAACAAAATATATGATAGATTTAGTAAATGCTACTAAATGTAGATACCCCGTTTTGGCCACAATTGGATTCCAACCAAACTTCATACTGATTTTTACCAAATAGTGTAAATTAAGACTAAGAATCACTAAATGTCCCAAATTCATCTGTACATCAGACATTAGTGCTAAAAATCCTATTGAGGCATCCCTAATTGGGGTATTATCCTATATGTAATAGTAACCTCTCATATATTCATCTTTAGTCAACTTGTGACCTGTAAAATTGACAATTTGGCCTTTAGAATATTTAAGCGGGGCACTTTAACAATTCCTAAAATACAAAAATGTTAAGCATAATGAATTAATTAAATCAAATTAAAATTTTAAGTGAAATTTCCATGTGAAATTAGTAGGAATAAATTTTAGAAAAAGGAAAATTCAATGAAAATGAGGTCATGATTATGATGTCATCATCCCCAAAGTCAAGGAATTAAAAATATCCCCCTAAATTCCATAAATTTAAGAATGGAAAGCCATCCCTAATAAATATAATCTCTATTCTAAATATTAAATACATGTCCCCTCCTTGACTTAAGCAAGGGTTAGTTCAAACTCAACCACACTTAACTCTAACCTAACTAAAATTTGGTTAGAGTTAGTTTTGTAAGATATAAATAAAAGGCTTCACCCATTTATAAATAAGCTTAACTTGTTTAATTTTATTATTTAGGATTTCCCTCAAAGCTCTCTTGAAGTAAAGTTATCATGCCCATTTACTAAGCCAAGCCAAGATAAAGCCAAGCCAAAATTAACAAGGTGACAAGGATAGGTGGTGCAAGAAGTTTCATTGACAAATTTTTTTTTTTCACACAACTGAACACATCATTCTCATTGCCAACACATATCACTTGCTCTCATGGAAGGTAAAAATCTTTTATTTGATTTCATTTGTTAGTTACATGTGTAGTTTAATAACTCCTTGACTGTCTACGATAGAGGTGTAATATTTTTAGTGTGTTTTGTTTCATTTAATTTAATGATAAAAAAATAATAATCTCCCCTCTACATATTTATTGATCACATAATTTCACATCTGATGGGACACACAGTCCACTCTTCATCTTAATTATTTCTTGTTATTATTTACTTATAAAAAGATATATGGATTATACAAAAACCATAACTTTTTTTTATTAAAATTTTTAATATACATTTTTTGATCTATAAGCGTATTTGACCTATGAACAACCTTCAAAAATTTTGTGAATAATTGATAAATCTTTTATAAGTTATGGTTAAAATATTGACTGCTAGTTTTTATCTTTTTTCTTATATGTTCAGTTTTGTTTTTAACTTTGATTTTATAGTCATCATATCTTTTTATAAGTTATTATTTTTAATATTAATTTTTTTAAGGATATTTGATTATTTTATATAAATATATTATATAAATTTCATTTAAAAATAATATATTTTAAGATTTATAGGTAAAATACTGACTGCTGTTTTTTGTTATTTCTAGTTTTTCTTTTTTATTTGCTAAAAAATGAATGATACAGAGCTCATAGTTTATTTTATTCAATATTTTAATTTGATTTTTTTCATATGTGTGCCTTTTAATTATGAAAAACATCCCAAAATTTCTTGAAGTACTTGATAAATATTTTATAAGTTATGGTCAAAACACTAATTGCTGGGTTTTATCTTTTTTTTTTAATGTTCAGTTTTGTTTTTAATTTTGATTTTACAGGTTGTCTTTGCTTTATTGAGACAATAAAAATTATATCAAGTTTTTTAAATATTTTAAATCAATACAAAACTAATTTCAAATTTACTTTTGTTATTTAAAATCTTTCAAACAACTTTTAAGTTTTTACAAAGGCCAAAATTTCATTCACACTTACGCTTTGGTGCATGAAAATCATCTAATCTATTTACTTATCTTTCAAAGTTTTCAAATACTAAAAACAAATCCAAGGGAAAAAAATTCAATTCACACTTCACTTATTTCTTTAAAAATAACATAAATCTTTGATTAATTGCTTTTAAGAGCTTTGTTTTTATTTGTTTTATTTTCTTGCAAACTGGAATTTGTGCATATGTTCTCTCTTCATCCCCTTTAGGGAAATTAGGGGATAAAAAAGGCATTTTTTATTACCTTATTACTTAGATAAAAGTATATAATATTTTTTTTTATGATATCTCTAACTTTTAATAACTTCGGTGATTCAAAAAATGACCTTTAAAGTCTTAGTTTTATTTATTTCTTTTATTGTATTTGTCTTGTGGGTGGGATTTTATCACCTCCCCATAAGTTTTTTAGGGAAGTGTTGGCATGAGAATTAATCTACCAACATAATTTCAACCCAATTTCATGGTGGGGTATACACATTGAGCTGGTTAATCGCTAAGACATTAGTTTGAGTGGTCAAACTAACTCTATTAGTGATTGCTACCCTCAGAACAATGGCCTAAACTAAACATCGCACCCCACTAAGTAGTTGATTGATGTAGTAGTTGTAAAAAAGACAAGATATTTTCACAAGATAATTATTTTATATCTAAATGGCATATTGTGTTCTAATGTTAACCACACATATAAGAACTTCTAAAAATGTGCCAAACTTATAGTTTTTAGATGAACCCCACTTGCCATGGAAATATTATCAATGCAAGTGAGTAACCCAAAGTTCCATGTCACCATAAAAATTATTGAGAGAATAGGGGCCTTAAAAACACTATTTTTTATGCACATATAAATTTATTGTATTAACTAATTATTTTTTGTTAAGAAGAAGTATATTGATAGAATTTGACAATACGAAGTGACCTTGTCAATTTTTAGGGATAGGATGATACACTTAGGTGTTTTTATGTATATTTATTTTACTTGAATTGTTTTGAGTATAAAACAATTTTAATCATAAAAAATTCATTAAAAAAATCACATGTTTGTACACCCCTTTTAACCTAAAGAGGTGTTACTTTGTCCATTTGATACCACACTTTGCCTTAGACATTTTAAAAACATTTGTGTGTATGTGTGAATTATTTGAAAAGGGCATCATTATGCTGTGAATTTCATTCCAAGTTTTTACCTTAGATTTTTTAAATAAAAAACCATCATCATACCTTTTGAATGAGATAACACCATTACACTAATCGTATTATTTTGAAACCTTTTCCTTATGTCAAATTTTGTGTGAAACTAGATATGCCTTTTGGTTTATGATTGGTATTATTAAGTCATCTATTTTAGTCTAGTTTGTCATCCATTTGAGAAACTAAATATTCTAAAAATAAGTTTAAAATTGGTCTTGTGAAGTTTAGATTCAAATGTTGAGTGGTCTACACCTATGCCTCACCTAATTTTGGCCTAGGTGTTTATCTCTTACTTTTTAAATTGTGTAACTTGGACCAATTCCTTGCTTGCTTTGAAGATATTTTTGCCTAGAATTTTGGAAGTGGTATATTTTTGTGTGACTTGCATCTCTTTTGTTGTTTAAAACTAAGGTTGAAACTCTCTCTCCAAGTACAAATTTAAGCATGATTAGTTTACATTTGTGTCTTGATCACCCCTTGGGCTTGAATGTTTTACTCCTCATCTTTAATTTTGATTACTTAAGATATTTTCCCAATTAGTTTTATGCATGTGCCGAAGGTCCAATGCCTTTTTACCATTCGTCAAGTTTGTATTTGAATTCATATGCCTAGTTTGAGTCCAAGTGTTTCAAATTGTTAGATTAATTACCTTTCCATTTGTATCTTGACTAAGTTTGTTTCAAGTCTAAATTTGTGTTGTGTTTCCAAAGACCTATAATTTTCTTTAATTTTTAGAATTCATTCATACCTAGTTTGTTCCAAGTCTAGATTTGTGCCATGGTTCTAAAGACCTAACATTTTACCTTTCATTTTAGACTAAGTTATTTCAAGTCTAGATTTGTGTTATGATTCTGAAGACCTAGAATTTACTTTTCATGCCTCAACAATGTGCATTTTGAGCCTAGATTTGTGCCTTGTTTCCAAAAACCTAGCAATATTTTCTATTTTTAAACCTAGGTTAGAGTTGTTTGAAACACTGCTTAAAACCAAGATTCTAATTTTACCAATTATTTAACTATTTATGAAAGACATTATACATTATAACTTGAGGATATTTTTGACCTAACTTATCATTAATGATTTTGAAAAAGAGATCCATTCTAGTCCAAGTTTAATAAACCATTTTTAGTAATATATCGAGTGCCTATTCTAAGTCCCATTGTGTTTCAAACCAAAAACCTATTCTTATACCAATGTCAGTTTCAAATGTAGACCTAAACCTAGACCATTTTCATTGACCAAGACTACTCTCTTTGGGATAATTACCAAACCTAGCCATGTTGATCATCATATGCCATGGTCATATTTATTTGGGTGAATTAACTTACCAAGTTTTCCCTTTCAATTATAATAATATCTAATCCCCTACCTATGCTTCTAACCCTCTTTTTGTCTATGCTATCAACCAAGATTAACAATGCCTAAGGATTACCATTCTAAGCCATCATCCTTTGACTTTCATTAGTAACCAAGCTCTACAACATCTAAGTTTTGTCATTTTAGGCCTTTTCACTTTACCTTACATCAACAATCAAGCTCCATAGTGCTTAATGATTACCATCCTAGGCCCTCTTCCTTTAACTTGAATCAATAACTAAGATTCACAACACCCTTTCATTACCATTTTAATCCCATCCAAATTTGGTATCTCATTATCCCAACAAAGTTGTGTAATCATAACTAAGAAGATCATAGTTACCATATTAGACTATATATTATATATGAGACTCACTAGGTAACACTTAACATTATACTAAGAAGATCTTAATTTGATAAGCAAATCTTCATAGTCCAAATTTGGTAGCTCGTTATCCCAATATTCATTTGTTTATTAGACATTATACATTACATTATGATCTATATCCCCATCACCAAAATAGACATTTTGTCCACTATTTATATGTATTTACCATCCCTAGCGATACTTACTTTTATAGAGGATATGAAGACATATTGTCTCAAAGTTTGGAGAAAATATATTAAAAGACTACCAAAGATCATAATAGTGATATTTTAGTCCAAATCAACAACAAGTTATTGATAGATCAATTATTCAAAAGGGGTGTGGGATAGCAATTTACATAATTAACTATTTTGGATGTGTCATGTGTTGATTTGCACATGCATCTCCACATTATAAGAACAACATAAACATTTACCTTGATAGAACTATTTACCTTTCCTATTTCATTTTTCATTCACCTTGCCATTATTTCATACCCTACCATTTACCTTACCTCATCACTTGGGGGAAACCCTATTACTATTATATCCAATTATAATAACACTACTATCTTTATACCATGCCATACACCATTTATTCCATATGTTACGTATTGAAAAAATTTGGTTTTACCCTCCCTCCCCACCCTTTTTAACTTTGGTTCTAATCCATTGGTTCTTTGGCACCTTGAGTGAGAAGATTTAAATAACATTTCAGTAGTTGATTTAGTATTCTACATAGAGGCGATATCTTGGACCAGTATGACAGTGGTTTGGAAATTACATTCTTTATTATTGTCATATTCTACCTCTTTTTTAGTAATAATATTTATAACTACCTTTAGGAAAATTAATATCATTGATCCATGCCATTGTTTCTTAATTATAACTACTTATGGGTAAATTAGGAGCAACACCTTTACCATGCATTACCATATTACCTTGCCATTACTATCGTTATACTATGCCATTTACCTATTTCATGAACTTATTGCTACCTAGTTAGATTCCTCCACTATAAGGTAGAAATACATTGAATTGAGGTCTCATTCTAGGACTATGTAAGTAGTGCTTGATTAATGTTGAGGTAGGCTCAGTGACACTTTATCACACTCTCACCATTTTTCAAGATATTTAAGTTTGATTGCTCTTGTTATTTTTTGAGTAACCTAAGTCACACTCTCACCATTTTGAGATTTGAAATATTTGGTATCTATTCATGCTTGATCGAGTTGATATTCTTATAAAATTAAAAAAACATTTGTAAAAGATCTCTAAAATCTTAAAAATCACAAAATCATAAAAAATGGCTTAGATTTTCCATGTGAGATGCAAAGCCATCATTTTTTTGGGGATGGGCCATCTTATTTGTTTAATTTATTTCTAAGGCCACCTTGGTCTTTTTCTTCCCATTTTTGGGAGAACTACATTGGACTAAAGTCTACATAGACTACGTAAGTAGAACTTATATATACGAGGTATCTTGGGCTAACTCAACCACACATTCCATTTTGTTTTTACCACTTATTTACCTTAAGTATCCTTGGACTCCTAAATATTTTACAATTAACCACTTTTCATTTAGTTTCCCCATCCTTATTAGCCTTATTAGATATATGCCATTGATATTTTATGAGTTTATATCATGAGTATTTTGCATTCAAATTTGATACACTAATAAACCACTTGGAATCATCTTACTCTTTCACCATTTTATGAGCAACCTTTTCCAATGATCTCATTATTTTGTGAGTTATTTACACTCTCACCATTTTTAGATCTCATTATTTTTCTCAATATTAGATTTAGTAACCATTATGAACCCACTTCATGTACATGTGCTTATCTATTGCCTTAGATGTAGTAACCATACTCTTGTGCTTGCATGATTTATTTATGTTTACATCTTCATATTTATGAATGTCATCCCTCTATTTTCTCATGCACTCTCAATTTTATGAGATCATTCATATTTTCCTCTATAAAATAATCATGTTTCCTTATCATCAATTTTATTCTATCCCATATCCTAGGAGAACTTTGGCCTCAGGTTCATGTTGGATTTTCTATCCATGGAACTATGTAGGAAGTGTCTACCTGCCTTGTGCATTTGGAGTTAGATCGAATACCCCTTCCTTTTCTTATTTTCTCCATTTTCTATTTATTTTGTTTTTTTGTCTCCTTAACCTAGGGGTAATGTTTGTCATCATCTTGTGTTCCATTATTTCCCTATAGCCTAGGGGTAACCTTGTGCCATTGTTATACTTGTGTCATTACTATCTAGCTTAGTGGTCACCTTGTCACCAAGAGTAATACCTATATTACACATGCACTAACAATTTATTTTTTGTTTGTACTAACATTGTGATTAACCCTTGTTTGTGTTTGTTTGATTTTGTTTTGATTGTTTTGCTCATTTTCTCTTTATTGGTATTTTATTGTGTATGTATTTATTGGTGTTTAGTTTATATGTTTATTTGCCTACTTATTTAATTTCATTATTGTGACTTAACTTTTTCTATATGCACTCGTTGGATGATTCTTTGTACATTATATTTAAGTCTATCTATATTCATATGTCAACATTGTCATCATGGTTTTTATCATTGGTGCATTGTTTTCAACTAATTATTGAATCGAGAGTTAGTCTATATGCACATCTTAGATAGATCATAATGGTATTTTATATCATGGTTCATACCATCATGTGCTACAATAAAAATCAATTTGGTGGATCTTATAAGCAATTGGGTTGAAGTACTTCTCCTTGCTCCCAACATATATAAATATTACCCACATGTAGACTAATTAAATCACAAATGAATTTTAATCCTTGCTAGTTAGGATGTGCATCTCTATATTAAAATGTAGCCTAAATTCATGCCTATCCTCTATACTAGCTTACTCTTACTTTTTGGTATAGATTTAGTACGTAATACTCCTTTTTTGATTCACCATATTATGTTAAAATCCTAGTGCCAATGATTATAACCACCTTTGGATAAATAATTGTGCTTTGATCTATTTAGATGATAATGATTATAACCACCTTTGGGAAAATAATTATCATTTTTGTACCCTAGTAAGGCATGTTTTTATTCTTCTAATGATTATAGCCACCTTTGAGTAAATCATTATGTTTATGTCACTATGCTGATGATTATAACTGCCTTTAGGAAAATCATCCTTTTTATCTACCTAACTGGGGAATCTCACTGTGCCACTAATTATAATCACCTTTGAGTAAATAAGTCCTTTTACACCCATTTAACATTAGGTCCCATCATTTTCTTCTTTTTGAGGGACCATTCACTAACCTTATTTTCTAATTTCTCTCTCGAGGAGGCATTTAGGGCTCATCCATCACCTTCTAGGGCATTAAGCATTAATTATTTTTTAATTCTCTGAGAATAATTTATTGTGCCTATATCTTAAAACACCTTTCCAAATAGGGGAAAATTGTAGACACCCCATTTTGGCCATAATTGGATTCCAACTAGAATTCAAATTAATTTCTACCAAATAGTGCAAATTAAGCCTAAAAATCACTAAATGTCTCAAAGTCATCTATACATAGGAAATTAGTAATCATAATAATGTTGAGGCATTCCTATTTAATGAATTATTTGATACACAATAATAAACTCTCATAGATTCATCTCCAATCAACTTACGACCTAAAAAATTAATAGTTTATCCTTTGGACCCATTAAGCGGTACACTTAAACAATTCCTAAAATGAAAAAATTCTAAGCACAATGAATGAATTAATTAAAAAATTAAATTATTAAGTGAAATTTCCATGTGTAATTATTAATAATAAATTTTTTTAAAAAGGAAAATTCAATAAAAATGAGGTCATGTTGATGTCATCATCCCTAAAGTAAAAGAATTGGAAATATCTTCTTAGATACCATAAATTTAGGAATGGAGAGCCATGCCTAATAAATAGGATCTCTATCCCAAATATTAAATGTATGTCCCCTACTTAAATTAAGGGTTAGTTCAAACTCAAGAACAATTAACTCTAACCTAACTACACTTGGGTTAGAATTAGTTTTGGAAGTTATAAGTAAAAGGCCTCAGCCATTGATAAATAGACATGAGTTGTTTAATTTTATTATGTAGGATTTATCTCAAAAATATCTTTAAGTAAGGTTACCATGACCATTTTCTAAGAGAAGCCTCCAATAGTACTAAGGTGATAAGGAGAGGTGGTACAAGGAGCTCCATTGACAAAGATTTCTTATTCACATAACCAAGCACATCAATATCATTACTAGCATGTTGATGCCTCTAGATGTACCACAAGTGCTCTTAGTGTCAAAACAAAACTTATAATTTTATAATTTAGGGAATTTAAAGCATGAGTAACAAGTTATGGTAATCTAGTTACTTATGGTGAAATAATGATAAAATAATAAATTGTTCCACAATATTTATATTGATTGGTGGTTGGGAACCACCATGGAAAAACTTAGTGAAATACAAGAGATATATGCTGTTATCAGTGAATCTATAATCAAGTTATAAGATAAATATTAATTTAAATGTATATTCATAGTGAAGTTTAAACTAGAGTGATCTGGTAAAAAAAAAGCAAAATGAAAGGTAGGGTAGAGAGACGATGTTCTGATTTTTAGTCCAAATATTATGACAAAGTTTAGATTTCATCAAGACATACATTCAAACCAATACATGAAAAGAAATATATTTAGCATAGATATTACCATGTACTAGGTAATTATCTAAAGAAAGGATGGAAAAATGCAAATAATAAACTAGATTTAGTTTAAAGATTTACTCTACAAGCAAATTGCATTATCACATCTACAAGGGAAGCAAGAGAAATGAAATGAACCTATGATCTTTCAATTAACCTAGAATAAGAACAAGTTAATAGGTCTGCATTCACATATGCATATCAGGAATTAATGAAAACCATTCAAATTTAGACATTTAAATAGATAAATGAGAGAGAAACCATATAAAAATTGACACAAGTAAATTTAGACAAACTTATCAGTATTCATTGCTTGTATTAATTGTTCTGAGTATATAAAATAGTTTTTCTCTCTAAAACTCTCCCTCCTCACAAAATGGTGATACTACCTTTTTATATAAGACTAAGGTAGTAAACTAGTTAGTCATAAGATTACAAATGTACAAGAGATAAGGATAGATTTCCTTTTTACAAAGTTCAAGAATACATTTCTTTTTCTAAAGTGGACTGACCTATAGGCAAATGTGATAACAAAATAGAACATGCCTTTACAAAAAGAATATTCTAATTTTGAATATTATAAAGTGGAATATTATTAGTTAGGTGGTGGGCCTTATGCTAAACCACTCCCCTATTGATACTAAAGGATATTCATAGCTTTGTGATGCTACTCATTAGGCAATTTTAAGTTGACATATTTATCTAAGAGTCTCATCCTCCTGGTCTACCAAGTCATCAAAATCTCTATCCTTCTTTGCCATTACTTCTTTTATACTCCTCACCTTAGTAATTTTATCCTCTACAGTTAGGGTCATGCCCATGATCCTACTATTATCACCTCTAGACTAGCCCTAACTCTTGCTCTTGACCTCTTGCATAACCAAAGTGACCTTGTGTTGATATCATCAACAATGGTGCCCAAGGAGCCAAGTGTGGAGGGCATGGAAAACATTGTTTCAAGAAGCTATTAAATTCTACTTTTTAGTTATTATTCATCCCTTAGGATCCTCTCTAGGTTCCTTAACCATGTGGTTAAGCCCTAGACCTTATGAAAAATTATTCCCATAGTAGTATTCAAGTGGGAAAGGCTTATGGTTCTGACATTAGGGATCCTATCTTCAACCAGTATGCTGATGAGTTCCTTGATTTTATCTTTTGAACTTTGTCATTGGGCTAATAAGCCCTTGGCCACTTCATCCAAGTGAGCTAATGGGATCCATCATTTATTTTTGTCCTTTAATGAATTGAACATATCATGAAAAGATGCCTCAAACATATTTATCATCTCCTATAGAAATGATAACATTGTCTATGTCTCAAGACTCTCTTTTTGATTTTGCAAGTTTTCTATTTTTGATATAGGCATTTGATGATTGATTTTAGTTGGGTTAAATGGGTATCAGATAGTCAAACTATATCTTATTCATGAATTGGGTGTTCATTGATTACATGACCTTATACTAGAGTGAAACCCATAAAAGGTTCAAATCTCTGAAAGGTGAACTCCTCACTCCCAACCATGGTCTTATTTGTTGTTACCCTTTCTAGGCTTACTATCTCTAGGTTGAACTACACACTTACTATTAAATATATGATCTTTTGAGGTTTTAGGACCTCCATCTATGTGCTACTTGAGGCTCCATGGGTGTCTATATAAATTATACTTAACCCTCTTATGGTGTTCATCCTCCTTTCCTCTTCTTCCTTCATTAAATTGACTATCTATGGCTTAACCTCATTATGGATAGTGATGTTAACTATTTGGGTCAAGGCCCATGAATGCTATAATATTGGAATCTTTCGCATCTTACCATAAATGAAACATTAAAGTATTATTGGCCCATGGATGGTATTATCATCACTGAATAGGTTAACCTCACTCAAAGGATGAGTGAAGGTTAACTTTGGCTTCTTCTTTGTGATTGGGACTAATGCCAACTCAACCTTCCTTTTGAGGGGTGAAAATAAAACTAGGTCTATTGAAATTTCATTCCCCTTTTCTTATCCTACTTCCCTAGCTTGGGCCTAAATTTCCTTAGCTTATTCTTCTTCCTCTGATCCATATACATCCTCAAGTACCTTAAGTGCATCTTCCACTATCTCATTAGGATCTAGTGCAATCATGTCAATATACTTTATTGGGGGCTTTGGTTTATAAGTGTAAGTTGAGGATGATGGTCCTTCCCCAGGTCTCTCTTCTAATTTCTCTTTCCCAAGTCATTATGCCACTTGTGCCTGAGGTTTTTATAGTGGTTATTCTAGAGGGGGCCTAAAAGAGGGTCTAGGAAATACGTGGTACTACAGGGGTCCCATCTACCAAATCTTACTATTAGGCTTCTCATCCCTAGATAGCCTAGATTCAAGCTTAATGTTATGCTTATTTAACCTAGCCAACCTCTAATAAACTGGTGGACATGATGTACATTATGTCATAAACACCAAGCCTATGCTCAAAGGGGTAATTCATGGTTTTTGACTTCAAATGTTTAGTGACTTTATTATGAGGGTCCCATTGCCTTAGTTCATTGAATTATAAGTTAAAGGAGTCTTTATACTTGTATATGACATTCACATGTTCCCAATTCTATATCATAGTTCTATTGATGGTAAAAATGAAGGGGTGAAGGAATCCTTTCCTCTTCTACTTGCACATACCATCTATACCATTGAAAAGATGGTATACAATTTCTTGTTCTACCAATTTGGTTTACACATGGATTGGTAGTTTGAGGGTTTGAACTAGGGTCCCTTGTATTCTTATCACTTTGTAATTTGGATACAACTAGATGTCCCCCATTAACTCTACATACTTCTTGACCAAACAACTGACCCTAACCATGGGGATCCCTGCAATACTTCTACCAAATATGGATATACACAATCATAAATGAATTATATGTTGTGTCTATAATTAAATAAGGGTAACTTAGAACAATTATGAGAAATAGTGTGTATCCCATTATGCAACCAATTCTTTATGTCAAGGATCTTGGTGGTGGCCAAAAGGGCATAGGAGATAAGACATCATAAAATAGTGGTTGCTAGTTTTCTTCTTAATGGATGTGAACTATTGTTTCAAACAAATGTTTATCATCTCACTAATTAGGGTTGTGAGTCCCTTCTCTACCATGAAGTACACATAAGGAACCCATATTTTATTAACATATGTTGTGGAAGGGGATCTAGATAACCTATTAAATAAGGTCATGATTATTTTGATCCCTTCCCTAAATTGGGAAATTAGGATATTCTCAATAGGGTCTTGGATTACATGGGTTCAAGTAAGTAACCATGGGGAAAAGATGGTATTCAAGTCATTCTTACTAGTCCATGCTATAATTATGGAAAGTCTACCTAGGGCTTTCCTAGCTTGTAGTAGTTTTCAAATGTAAGAGGGGAAATATATACTAATTTTTTGAAAGTATGTTCATGAACTATCCAATCTTGCTCAATTTTACAATCATTGAAAATGGGGGTAATAACATTGATGAAGTGCAATACCTCATATTTTACAACAATGTAGTGGAGACTGGTCATCTGGATGGAGACCAGGTCATTGTATCTCTAGAGGATCATATAATTCTTCTACTCCTCTCTTGTAATGGATTACATCTCCTTAATAGTCCCAAAGAGCTCATAATAATTTCTTTTCACTGTGTTTAAAATCATAACATAAAACTTAGTATCCTTGAAGATTCTTCCCTTATTATCTGAAGCTAAATAAAACTCTATGTCATCCCTCTATAGCTGCCTCTGAGCTACCATGACCATAAATCTTGAAAATTACTCACTAATGGTATTTAATTAGCCTTCAAATTAGTTTTATCTTGCTTAGATAATAATTTAACTCTTCTTGGCTTGACTGTTATTGATTTGAGTTCAAATTAGGGATTTATATGGAGGTTAGGGCTAGTTTGTAGTTTTAATGGTGATGGTAGCTTGAAATTAAGTTAATTCATGCCTTAGATTTGATTTAGACCCTTGATTTTATAATTTTACATTTTTTTCTCACAAAATCTTCAATTTTGTCACTTTATGATTTCATGCTGCCTAAAAGGCATCTATTTGGCAACTTTCATGAATTTTTTCATAAATGAATTAAAGAAATTAGCTGTTAGATTTTAAATCCTTATTTTGCTTTACACCATTGGATATTTTCTCATGGATCAACATGAACCATCAATAATTATATGAGAGGATGCATTCCATTGGTCTAATAGATCAAAGGCTTTAGATTCATCAAATATTTTTTCTCCATTAAATTAATCTTTATGATGAATCGTATGCCATTGATCCTAAAAAGTGAATGCACTTTAATTATCAATGAGATATAGGAAGGGACTTAGGTTAAATACTCTAGTCTGGAGTTTATTTTGTTTTAATAAACACATCATAAACTTTAGGCTAAAATATTTTAAGCTAAGTTTTGTGGCATAGAGATTTCTAGTTAACATAATACAAGTCTTTGGCTTAAAGTTTATTATGTCAACAAATATAATTGGAACCTTAAGATAAAGAATTAGATTAAGTCTATTGTTGCAAATATTAGATCACAAGATCATTCTATCGTTAAATTTCAAGGGACCTAAGTATTTTATGTCTCAAAAAAGGGGGGAGGGGTCCCATTGAATTACAACACAAGTAATAAGCTTTTAACAACATTTTGAAGCATATCCTTTTGTTTAAGAAAAATAATCGATGGGTTTAAATTTAATGGCCTCAAATATGTCAATGATATCCTCATAGGTGTCAAGTGATGTTTGTAAGAATGTTAAATTTAAGTTCATGAATTTCATAGGTCCATAGATCATGGATTTAACATGCTCCATCTAATCATTTGGTCCTGACCAAATGCAAATAGTTGATTAAGATCCAAGCACATACAAACCATTGGTCCCTAAGGTTTTAGCCTAAGTATTAGTACATGAGTCATTTTTAACACTAAGATCAAATATGAGTGTGCCATATGGAAATTTTGTGGGACTCTTAATATTTTGACTTTGTTTGACCTAGGGGAGGGTCCACAAAGCATTGATCTAGATTTAGGTTCCCAAGATGGTGACACTTGTCATCTTCATGGGGTTTCTTAGGCCTTTGACACTTTAACATTGCATTTAGTCTATTGGATTAGTTTTCACAAGTAATTATGGGCCATCGATCATGATCCTATATACTTGAACATGATTGGCTCTTTTTCAAATATTAAAGCTGTAACATAAATTTTATCCTAAGGTTTCATTGTATTAATAAATACAATAAGACCTTAGGTAAAACTTAGACTAAGTTTATGTTTGATAAAAATGGACCTTTAACCTTAATCATGATCACAAACCATTCTATCTTTGGTCCCAATTAAGCATGGATCATTGATAAATATTTAAGGGCTCACATGGGATTGATCTAATAGATTAAAGGCTTTAGACCCATCAGGTCTCCTTCACTCCATCTGATCATCCTCCATGATGAAGTGAGAGTCACTGATCCTACAAGGAGGAAATATGCTTAAGTTATGGCTCAACTCAACATAAGATCTTAGGATAAGTTTTAAGATTAAGGTCTTGTTCATGTTAATAAACATGAATGGGGCCTTAGGACTAAGAATTTAGGCTAAGTATGTAACAAAGAGGACCATACCAACATAAACGTTAGAATTTGTAAAAATAAAAAGAACAAAAAGGGAGAAAACATAAAGGGACCAAGCATGATTTTAGGCTAAGGTTTAATCATGTTAAAAAAAACATGACCAAGCCTTAGCATAAAATTAGGCTTAAGTCTAAAGTAAATTTTAAAATATTCCTGCCAAATTTGTTCATGCCAAATTTGAATTTAAACCAAGGGTTTAAGCTAAGTTTTTCAAAAGGAGGGTTCTAGAACATAAATCCAACTATGGAAACTCACAAACCAAAGGCTAATAAAAGCCTAAATGAAGATAAGATTGTGAAAATCCTAGTATGATCTATTAATAAGAGCCCCATGAAACCAACAACTTAAGATATGATGGTCATTGTTAGCAATATTAGGCAAGGTTAAAGGAAAAACATGAATAGAAGGGTCAATCTATCAAGTGTGGATGATCTTCAAATCCTAATAATGTGCAAAATATCATGATTTTAGTGTTAAAGTTCAAAGAAATCATGAGGGTCCCTATTTATCAAAAATGGGGATTATTAACCTCAATAAATGGTGACTTCTAGGGGAAATATAGAAATATGTTAGAACTTAGAGACTCTAGTTTAGACAAATAACTAGATAATTTATCCCATTTGGTCAATGCCTTTATCAAGATTAGTTCATGGTTGAAACAAACCTTGCATGTGTAGAATAAGGATCAAACATTGAGATATATCCATGCTATGTGTGTGCTTTGATTCCACTTACTATTTTTAATGGGATTGAGGGGAAAAATTCTAGGTTTGATGCCTTTAATAATTAACATTGAATTGGATCATATTTATATATTCATTAAAAACCATGCTTTTAGTTCAAGGAAGGCTTGGGCATTGCTCTACTAGCAGCTAGGCATCCATAGCCTTGATAGAGATGCCTTTAGATACACTAAAAACCTTTCTCCACTACTATATAGGTGTTTATAGCTCTGGTGAGATTACCAAAATCACCTTTTCTTGAAAATATTTTATTTTTCAATAAGTTATTATTTTTTATATTTTGGGTCTTTTAGGCTTTCAACAAATGTTGGAAACTAGGGTATCCAAGTTTAAGGATTTGGTCAAGTGTCTGATCCTTAGATAATCACCTATGGTTACAACCTTTGTCCCAAGTAAGGATGTTTGTTAAGTTCAAGCATGTCTATACCTTAATAGATTAAAATTTTATTTTGTATGTACAATTCTTCTTAAAACCAAGTTTAGGTCAAGACAATGTTTAAGGTCTTATGGATGGTTAACCTATCCATCAATATTTACTATTTTATTCAAATTATAACATCAATCTCATATCTCAAATCCATGGTCAACATATCATGAGGTTCATACCAATATTTTTAAACTTCAAGTGTTTTAAGTAGACTGAGGAACTATGAGTTGAGGGCTATCGAAAAGGACTTATTAGAAGCAAGGAACACAATAACAAAAATCAAACACACAACAATAAGCAACAAAGAAATAGGTAAAAGGGAAGCAAATAAATATATACATACTTATTTAAAAATAATGGATAGGAAGAAAAGAGGATGAAAGAAACTAACTAGTCTACCTACATTAACTCTAACCATCTTATAGATTTAATCCATGAAGACATTAAGAGGAATGACATAGAGGTAATGCTTGAGATACTTCCCATTGGTGGGTAGTGTGAACTATACTCCTTGTAGATATTTCAACTTGAAAGCATTATCTCTAAGTGTATCTACAATATGATAGGGGCCAATCCATAGAGGTGTGAACTTGCCATGTTTTCCTTTGGGCTAAAATGCTTTGTCCCAAATAAGAACCGAATCTCCTTGTCTAAAAACCTTGATCTTTGACCTCTTGTCAAACCAAATTTTTACTATAATCTAGTGCTTACTAAAGTTAGAAAAATATTTTTATTGTGCATCTTCCATCTGAATAATGTCCAATAGCCTTGATTTTGCAAATTGTTGGTCCTCCTCCATATACTCTTTCATAAACTTGTAAGTTGGTAGCTTGAGTGTGATGGGGAATATGGGATCTTGGCCATATAATAGTAATAAGGGAGATGTTTTAAGAGCTTGCTTGAATCTTTTTCTATCTATCTAAAGGGCATCCTTAAGAAGCTTATGCCATGTTCTAGGTTTGTCTACAATGGACTTATTATTGGCTTTCATCAAGTTTTTATTCATTGGATCAAGCACTCCATCACCTTGAAGATAATGGTTAAATGAAAACTTGAGATAATGTTGTTGTCATATTCCCACTCTATCATCTCTATGGATGTGAATGCCAACCCATTGTCACATACCAAAGAGACTGGACTCCCAAATTTGGAGCATATGTTTTCTTCTAAAAACTTGATCACTTCTTCTATCTTGCATTGTTTGGTGGCTACTACTTCCATCTACTTAGTGTAATAGTTAGTAGCTATTATAACATACTTGTGACCTTCTAATGAGTTGGGGTTGATTACTCCTAAAAAGTCTAGTCTTCACTGGGTAAAGGGTTTGTTAATCATGACTATTTTTAAAGGCATTACTACCTTTGAATCTTTAGTATTGAATATTTGGCATGAATGGCATTCTCTCACATGTTTATGAGCATATTTGAAGATGGCAAGCTAATAATATCTAGAATTGAGGATCTTGTGAGCTGTTGTTCTTCCTGACAGATGCCCACTTCCCAAATTTTCATGAAAAGTGATCATTACCTCAGTATCTTCTTCCTTGGAAACACATCTCAGGTACACACCTTCAAAGTTATTTTGATATAGGACTCTAGTTTTGATGAGGTAGTGAGCTGCCTTGAGCCTTAGATCTCTTCTCTATTCCCTAGTTAGTCCTGTAGGACAAGTTCCATTAATTAGTAAATGAATGATGCGGTCATACTAGTCATTAAGTTGAAAATTATGCTAATCAATTTGCATGATTCTTAGCTTGGGGCTGGTATTGACAATCATTTGAATTAGACCTTGACATCATACCAATTTTACATTTTCCATCTCTATTTCATAATATTAAAGGAGATACATCCACTTACCTCTTCACTCTCCAATTTCACATTGGCTCATCATTAGTTTAGTGATTAAATTTGGTAAAATGGTATGCACTTTGTTCCTCGGAATGAAGTGCCTAAATTTATTGACTACTTTAACTAATGTAAAGGCTTGTTTATCAATTAAAGGATAATTTAACTTAGGATTTTTAAAATTAGTACTCATAAAATCAATTAGATGGTCACATCCTTTTATTTTCCGAGTTAAAACAATAATAATAATGTGTTAAGAGGAAAAGGAATAGAGATAAAAATCTTTTGAAAATTCTAGTTTTATCAATACTAGAGCTTGACTGATTACTCTTTTGATGTCCCCAAAGGCCTTATTTGATTCATCATTCCATGACACTTTAGCATCCTTCTTCAACATATCATTCAATGGCTTGATAATCTATGCAAAGCTAGAAATGAATTTTCTCACAGAGTTTATTTTACCAAAAAAGGGTTTCAATTATTTTCTACTATTAGAAGGCTCTATCGTAGATATAGCTTCCACTCTTTTAAGATCATTAGAGATCCCATATTTAGTGATAACATTGCCTAAAAATTTACCTTTAGTGACATAGAAATGCTTTTCTTAGGGTTGAGGAAAATTCCATACCTTTTGCACCTTTCAAATACCTGTTGTAGATGCATGAAATGGTCCTCCTTATTCTTAAAAATAATAATTAGATCATCCATGTAAATTATAATGTACATACCAATCAAGCCTTGGAAGGCATAATCCATGGCCCTTTGAAAAGTGGATCCTGCATTTATCAATCCAAAAGGCATTCTTTTATATACAAAGGTGGTTGTAAATGTTGTCTTCATTTTATCTTCCTTATCTACCAACACTTGATTATACCCTAAAAATCCATCAAGAGAAGACATAATGGATAAACCAAAAATAATTTATATTACTTGGTCAAGATAGGGAAGAGAATAATTATCCTTTTTAGATGCTCTATTTAGATTTATAAAATCAATACACAGTCTAATCTCACCACTCTTCTTCCTAACTTGTACCAAATTGGAAACCCAGGTAGAGTCCTAATGACAAACATAATTCTAGCATCTAACAACCTTTTGACTTCTTTAAAAATTAGGGGTTCTAGGATATGATTCATAGGTCTTTGTTTCTACTTGAATGTTTTTCAAGTGTCTTTGAGAGGTATGATATGTGTGATGACTCTTAGATCAAAAATCTTCAAGTCATCATATGACCAAGCTATCACATCTTCATACTTTATCAATAGCTCCCTGGCTTTATTGTTTTCAATACTAGTGTAGGATTTTCAAATGTTGACTAGTTGAGGTTTATCTTGAGGTCCAAGATCAACTGCACTATAATATTTTCCATTCACTTTGGGAATGTTAGAATCTTCATCTATCTTATCTTGACCAAACAAAATTTATAAGGTAATCATCCATTTGGGGTTTTTGTTGTCATTTAAATGGATAACTTTTCCATCAAATTTATTCTCATGGGTGGTTTAATTAGCTTCATCAATGATCTAAGCCTCAAATGATCCTAAAATAGTCATGAAATTTAGGATTTGTTGGTCATCACTGAAGACAATAAGATGGTTTACATTATATAGGATATAAGGGAAAGGTATCAACTCAATGCTAAATTTTGGTGAATCTTGGTTAGGAATGAGAATAGATACAACAGAGGCAATCTCATCAATAACTTTGTTTTCTTCACTAGGGATAGAAATAATATTTAAGGAATAAAAATATTCTACTAGATTCTAGACTCTAAATTTTTACCTCTTGAGGTATGACAGTTTGCATTTATATTTTTTACTTACTTGATTAACTACTAGTTCTAAATCACCATAAACTAGTAGGTCCTTGACTTTGTTTTTGATGGAAAATTACAGACCTAAGATCAGAGGCTCATATTATGCAAGGTTATTGGTACAAAGAAAATGGATTATATAAGAAGCATGATATTTATTACCAATAGGGTAAGTTAGAACAATGCCTACTCTAGATCAAGCTTTACACTTGGCCCCATCAAAAGTCAACTTCCATAACCCAGGCACAACATAAGAAGATTTAGGATCACATACCTTGGAATTTTCTAAGGTGAAAACTCCTAAATCAAAATCAATTATGTCAACCCTTTCATTTAAAAAATTATACTCAGCAATCATGTGCTTCATTCTTAGCTCCCTTTCAACTCTAATTTGGTTGGGAACTCCTTTTCAAGATAGTAATAGCTGTGAAAAATCTATGGACATATATCCATTTAGATCCTTTGTCCACTCTCTACTTAAAATTAGCTCATATGCATCAAGGATATCTACCACTTGGATATATATAAATTGTTGGACTCTTGGCTTAGAAGCCAATTGCATGTGTACATTTAACAATTCCCCAACCACTTTGACCCTAGACTTATCTAATTGGGTGATAACCCTATCAGACTTAATGGTGGTCAAACCAAGTTACTTATAAACACCTATAGGCATAGTATTTATAGAGGCACCAGAATCCAATAAATAGTTAAGCAAGTTCTTAACAAACATTCTAACTATGAGCAAGAAGGGTGGGGAGTCTATTTTAACTTTATACATAGCTACATTTGCATTATCAATATTAGACATCTTGTTATGCTTTTTGGACAAAGATTCCAAAAATAGATCTCTTTGCTCAGTTATTTGTGTCAGTTCATGAAAAGTAATATTAGCTTTAATTTTTTTCATGTCCTCTAAAATATTATAGCTAGTCCTATTGAAAGAATTGGAAGTATCAGTACTAGGCTTAGAAGTAATTCTCTTTGGAAGATATGGATTATTATCTAAAGTGGTATTTAGAGGAGTACCAAAGTTGTTTAGAGGAGTAGAAGTAGTCAAATTTTGCCTCTGTTCTTTGTTCCTTAGAGGATATGTCTTCTTTAATAATTGATGGAAGGAATGAACTTCTTCAAGAACATCATCAAGTTCATTATCTTTTGGAAGGGGAAATCAAACACTACCACCATGAAGGTCTGGTCAGTAGGCTTAGATCCTAAAGTACCTTCACCATTGTCTTTGTTAGGTACTACCTCAAAAGTGTCCAAATCTTCTTGAAATGCTTCAAAAGCTTTGAACAATTTAGTGCAATCAATTTCACCATGATTATTAGTAAAATAGACTCTATAGTAATTAGGGAAAGTAATATCAATAAGATTAATACCCATAGTATTTTTTTAATAAGAGGTTCACTATTCTTATTATTGTGGAAACTATTATTATTAAACCTGTTATTGGGCCTATTAAACCTTTAGAAAGAAAATTTTCCTCCAAAATTTTCTCTAGTATTACCAACTTGTTTTTGCAACTGAAGGAAGTTAGTACCTAGTTTTTGAAACATTTTTCAGAATGGACTCATTCTCATTTTTGGGGGATTTTGAATTATGAACCGATTTGTTATTGGTACTAATGGTTGGTACTAAGGCCCTTTGATAATTTGTATTAAATCCATTTTTAGTAGGGTGAGTCAAGAACCCCAAATTTTGGTGAGGAATAGCATGCCTTAGAGGTACTTAGTTCAGATTTGGGAGTTGATTGAGAGCAGGCACATTCTGGTTGTTATTAGGAAATACATTCAAGGTAGGTATATGTGGATTGACATTGGGAATAGAATAATCCATCTGACCTTGTGGTTATATTTGGTCATTAATGATCATAACCTCAGCATAGGCTAAAGCTAGTGTGTTCATAGGACCTACAACTCTCTTTATGAATACTAAAGTCATGGGATAAAGAGCATCTCTGTAGATTTACAAGGATAATGCCTAATTAGGTTTATAAGGGTCAATAGTACTTATATACATATTCTAGAACTTAACATTAAAATGTCTTATAGGCTCATTAACATCCCTATTGTGGGTTTTTGGTACAAGACACAATGGCTAATTATTTTGCCAAACTGGACAATGAAAATGTTATTAAACTTATCCCAAGTTGTAATGTGATTGTCAGGTAGGTTTAGGAACCATTCATATGCACCATCCTTATATGTGAAAAGAAACAACCTACATGATACATATTCATGAGTGAGATTTAGTAATCTTAATGCAACTTTGAATGATTTAACATTATCCATAAAATTACTATTTAAAAATTAGTTTTGAAATTTTGAAATAACAAGGGATAAAGTACACATGTGCATTGCTGAAAACCATGTTGAAGCATTGGAGAAAATTATTCTTCCTTGGTGAAGTACAAAGAGATTTGGGGTGATTTACCCAAATGTATGTAAATATGTAGGGTATTGGGTTGGGGAAACATGTTTTCAAAACTTTATGATGTTAGGTACAAGTACATAATGTACTAACCCAAATAACTACATAGGTAAATGAGAGAACCATCAGATTGGTTCTATACGCACCCAACTTTTGCATTTTATAATAATTTATGATATTAAATGATGATTCAAGGACATGTATGAATAAAACATGATCCTACATGGAATTATCCCTCATTTTCTATCTTGTTCATCTTTTTAGGCCGTAAAAGTGTTGAATTTGTATTTTTAGGTCCTTTCCTTCAAATTCTAAACCTTTATTTGGCATGGAAAAAATGTCATTGTCTACACAACCACCATAGTGGTCCACACTACTATAATGAGACTTATAATATAAACCAATCTATCACTTACATAACTATCACAGTGGTTTTAACAATTTACACTATGAGTATGTAACTGCTACCTAAATAAATCACCAACTTTGCCATCATTGTATGCATTTTCAAACTCATTGTTAGTTTAGGAGATTTCACATATTTTTCATGTTTTAAATCATATTATTAAAAAAAGAAAAAAAAACTACTATGATTTCATTCCTAATGTTATAATAAACTCTTATTCATGTTCAAGTCAATTTTAGCCACCTTTAAGATAAATCCAACAAGTTCTCACTCAAACTTAAATAAACTCTCACATGAAACATCTTCTCATTATTTAAAAATAATTCCCTTTTCTTTGATTTTTAAATATGAAAATTTCATTAAGACTTGAGCATATAGGTTTTAGATAGATATAGTCTAACTTATGTATATTTTTAAAAACTCAATCCAAGTTCCATAGTGATTGTTTAGTCCCCTATGAAATTTAGAAGAATAAACCCACAAGATAACAACACATTACTTTATTGTTAATCAGTAAAAAGCCACACTTCAAATATATCCTTCTTCAAGTTATGATTATGACTTCATCCTCTTTTTTGCTTCCTCTTGATGTAGAATTTATGAGTCTTATTAAGTAATAAACATAGAGTTAATAACATGTGGATCAATTAATTCCATCACTAGTTCAATCTCTTTTCTACAATTGTCCTCTACTTTGGCTAGGCTGGATATTTTAGTTTTGATTATTATTATTAGTTTGATTATTATATTATATATTTTGTTTCAATTATATTAGTTTCATACAAAAAATTCATACATAAAACATAAAAAATAATTTATCCTCTCTCTTTGCATTAAAAAATTGTTCAATCATTTTTAGTTGTATTCATACATGTAGATAAAAAAGAATAATAAATTTAATGTTATATTACAAAAATAAAGGTAAAATTATATTTAAATTACAATCAAAAACCTATTTTAGTTTTATTTTTTAGTACACATATATTCACACACAACACAAATAGACAACTCACATACACATTTGCATAGAAAAATAAGAAAACCAAAAAAGAGAAATTGAATTTGGAATCATTTCATATTCTTACCTATTAGGAAAAGTAATCCAAATCACAAATTAGAATATGCAATAAATATTCATATAATTGCACACAAAAAAATAACAACAAAAAATAGAAATTTTACATCAAGTTTTGATTTTTTTTTTTTAGAACTCATAAGTTATATTACATGCATAAGAAATAAGAAATATTAAATTTTAGAACATAAATTATCATCTCATTACATTTAGATCAAAATAATAAATCAAAAAATTATATTTAACAAACATAGATAAATTTATTCACCTTCAAAATAAGAAAGCAAAGAAAAATCAACAATTGTGTAGTTTAGATTTAATTTTCATTTCATTATAAATTTCATGCATACTAATTCCAAAAAAGAAGAAAAATAAATGATTTAATTTTATTAAGTTTCAACATTTTCATTTCTAGCAATAGTGTAATTTTATTTTCATTTCAATCCAAAATAAACTTTCTAAACAAAACTTTCAACTTCAAAATAAACAAGCACACATTTTGAAAATCAAACCAAACCAAATATATGATTCCAAATACAAAAATAAACAAATAAAAAACACTTTTAAAAACTCAAAAAAATGTTTTTGTTTCTCTTGAATGATGCTTTCTGAACAAACTCATATGCATAACATAAAAATGTTTCCAAGAGTATTAGCCCCCATACTCATAGTAAAAATTTAGAGTGACATAGAATATAAGATTAAGATTAAACTATTTAACTCTAATCCTCTTACTAACCTTATCATCAAATAATTAGATGCTCTTGAAAAATAACCATATTTATTGAAGCCCAATTAGTGAAACAAATCCACTTTCTAGCTTACCAAGCCCATAACTTGAAAATATGATTATTTATTTTTCATCCTCAAGTTTAGCCTCATCAAATTACATTCAATTTTTGGATGATATTGTGATCTAGGATTTTAACTCAAAGGAGGAGGTTAATATACAGTTAGTCTCAAAAATAATGAAAAATGAACTCATTAACAATCTAACATTTTTTAGGCCTGATCATGGGGGGAGCATAATGAATAAACCAAATGAGAACTCAAAAAAAATGAAAGGAAATGAGAAATATAAACATAAAAACACAAATTTCTTACCAAATCTTTGATAGTTCCAAATGATAATTTAGTTGGCTTGCTCGGTTTATGCATATAAAATCTTCATCAATGAAATATGGCTAACATCATCTCTTCTATGCACCATTTTTTAATGCTTGGCTTGATTGATGGCTTGATGTCTTGATTGATTCAATGGGTTGATGGTTTTAGTTCAATTTTGTCATTATAACATGATAATTTTAGCTTCATGAATCTATTCCTGCATTATAACTCTACTTTGATTGAGATCCCTAAATGAAGATCTTATAGGCTTGATTTTATAGGCTTTCAAATCCCTTGAAATGGGTTAATTATGACTATGGTTGAGTTCATTAACCTTGGTTGAATTTGACATATTATTAGGATATTCTTTTAAATATTTTTCAAAAGTGACAACTCACAAAGGTAATGAGTGTGTTCTAGGATGTTCTAAGATGCTCTTGAATTTCCTTTTTAGTAATTGATTTAATTGATTTAGTAGCTCATGGGTGATCCCAATTAGGATTTGAAATTGATTTAACTTGGTAATTGATTTTGATTAGGGTGTGCAAGTTAATTAATTATTTTTAGGAATTTGGTCAATTGTTTGATTTTGATTAATTCAATGTGTGTATTTGCCTTATTTAATTGATTTGATAGGATAAATTAGTTTAATACAAGGTTATGAAGCCAAATTCAAGACTAATAGATTTTCTTAGGTTAAATGTTAGATGATTGGCAAGAATTGGTCTAAAGTTAGATGTGAATCCATTAGTTGCCAGTTTTACATGTTTACAATTTACCTCTGTTTGGGAAGATGTTGCAAGCTATAAGCATAGTAACATCTTTTCAAAGAATAAAATGGTTCTTTATGCTTACGAATACAATGGCAATGATTGAAATGTAGTTTTCACCTCGAAGGAATAGTTGGAAAGTGGTTTGAGAAACGGTCCCTTGAAAGAAAGAAGTGAAATGAGGGGACCAAATAAATGAAGATGATGGGGTGATAACATAATTATTCACCCAAAGTTGGGTAAAATAAATGATAAATACAAGTGGGATGATGTACAATGGTTTTACCAAAGGTGAATATAAGCATTATACCCCAATAGTGGTAATGTGGTATGAGAACACAATGATTTTCTCTAGCAAGTGATGTAATCATTGAGAATATGGAGCTGCCTCAGTTAGGATAGATGAACAAGAAAGGAAAATGGTGATAACATAATGATTTTCCCTATTAGGTGATATAATAATTGAGAATGCATGTGGGATGGTGTATAGTGCTGATGTAATATACCTCAATTATGAAAAACTTGATGGCTGATGATTGATAACTTGATACAGAGGATAAAGATGAATTAGGACAACTTGCTAGTAGGGACATGCTCTTCTAAACTAACAAAGGTTATAATTATTTTGTTACTTAATTACTCTATTTGGGATATGCTTAGGATTGGATTGATATTGTTCTTGATGTCAGTGCCAAGGAGATGGTGATGTTACATTGATGTTGTAGACCTCTAAAAGATGATTTTTGTTGTATCATTTAATGGTAGGCCTCATGATAAAATACCATGGGGACTTGGCCAAAATATGCATAAGGACTGACTATCAATATCTGATACTCTATGAAAAATAATTTCACTGATGATAAAAACCATGATGATAATGTAGATATTTGAATATGGATAGATTCAAAAATAATGTGCAAGGAATCACCCCATGAATACACATAGAATGAATCAAGGCCACAATGTTAAAATCAAAAAAATAGGCACACAAACAAACAAAAAAAATAGATAAACAAATAAAAAAAAAGATAAACAAAGAAAAAAAAGGTGTTAGTCCCTGTGTTAGTATAAATAACATGATGAACATTACCCCTAAAAACTAGGTGACAACTAAACAAACATACAAGATGGGGGAATAAACAAAAAGGAAGGGGATGGTTGAGTTATCTTCATATGCATTAGGCAAGTAGACGTTTCCTACATAGTTCAATGGATATGGTGATCCAATGAAACTTCAAGCCAAATGTAGTTCTCCTAAGAAATGGGAAGAAAATGATGATTGATAGAAAACATGATGGATGTGATAGAAGAATAGGGATGAACTCAAAAAGTGGTGATAGCATATGATAAAAGGAAAAAAGGATGGGGAAACTAAGGAACAAGTGATTTGTTTGACTTAGTGAGGATTCCTATAATGCTTAAGGCGAAAAAGTGGTCAACGTTTTTGTTTTTTCTAAATGATTTTCAAATATTTTTGGAATTTTTGAAGCCTCTCAACTCAATTAAAAATGATGAGACACAAAAATGGTCCAAACTCACAAAATGGTGAGAGCATAGGCTAAAAGCCCAAAAAGGATGGGGAAACTAAGAAGCAAGTGATTTGTTTGTGACTTAGTAAGGGTTCCTAGAATACTTACGTCAAAGAAGTGGTTAATGTTTTTGGTTTTTCTAAATGATTTTCAAATATTTTTTGAAATTTTAAAGCATCTCAACTTAATCAAGAATGATGAGACACTAAAATGGTCCAATATTGTAAAACATTGAGAGCATTATAACTTGAAATGATGCTCGTAAAACAATGAGAGAATGGTTGAAGTTGCTCATAAAATGATGAGAGTGTGGCTAAAGGGGGATTGAGCTAACCTTAAAATGAATAAAAAATGACCCACATAGTCCCAAAATGGCTTAGTTCATAGTAGTTTACCTCATAGTGGAGGAATTTGACTATTATAGCATCCAATTCAAACAAAATAGGCACAATTGGTATGATGGCATTGGAATGGATAGGTGATATGTTAAGTCATAATAAAAAAATGGTGCCCTTAGTTTTCCCATAGGTAGTTATAACTAGGATACCTCTAATAGATCAATGATACCAATTTATCTTAGTAGGTGATATAATTAGTATCAAGATCGATGAACACTGATTTTACATAATAGGTGATATAATAAGGTTTCACATAAACAAACTTGATAAGAAGGGAATAATAAATAAAGGATGTAACTACCAAAACTTCTAGCATACCACTCCAAAATATTTCCTCTATCTGAAATGCTTGAAATAACTACTAAAACTAATCTAATTTGGTATGCTAAAAATGTAAAAGCAATGGATGAACCAAGGTCAAACAAGCTAGGTTGATAGGATTTAGAACATGTTTTGTCAAGTAAGAATGGAATGGTTGGATGGTTTGGTTAGAATAAATAGTTTTATAATGGTATAAATAATAATATTGATAATATGGTACAACTTGAAATGGTCCTTATAGACAATACATCAAATTACTCAATCATAGTACTACTTGAGGTGAATAATATTCATAAGCTCATCAAGTTCATTCCCATTTGGTGTGGTGAGACTATATGATCTAGCATCATAGTATATAGTGATGATGGAAGGACCCATCTAGTTGGGTTTGAACTTTCCTTTATGCTTATTTTTGGTTGTGGCATTCTTTTGGTTCTTTTTTAGGAAAAGATCACCAAGTTCAAATGTTCTATGTTTTACACGCTGATTTTATTGACCCAAAAGTCAGTTTTGATAACCTTGTAGATTGTTCACAATGTCCATGCACTTCTCATCAAGTAAATATAGCTCTTCTAGGTGAGCTACTGGATAGTCATTATCATCAAGAACATGCTTGAAAGATATGTGTAATGAATGTAACTCGACCTCAATGGGAAGTATGGCTTTAGTGCCATAAACAAGCAAGTATGGAGTGGCTCTTGTGGGTGTGAGATGATCGGTATGATATGGAAAAATGACATGGAATATTTGAAGGTGCCAATTATTATCGAGATCATTAAAAATATTTTTGATAATGTTGATGATGGTTTTGTTTGATGCTTCAACCTAGACATTACTTTGAGGGTAATACACCATTGAAAAGTGTTGTGTGATCTTGTATTTAACACATATATTTTTGACATCCTTGTTCTTAAATGATCCTACATTATCATATATAATGTTAGAAGGTATACTGTAGTGGAAAATGAGATAGTTAAAACTAAATTTATAAATTTGCTTTCTAGTCATGTGAATGAGGGGTATAGCTTTGACCCACTTAGTGAAATATTTGATGGTGGTGAGAATGTGTTTATGGTCTTCTGATGAGGTGGGGTTTATCTTCCTAATGAGGTCAAGGCCCCATGTAGTAAATGGCCATGGTTTCAACATTGGTTTTAAGGTCTTGGAAGGTACATGAATCAAATTAGCATATCATTGACACTTATTATATTTATTGACATATGTAGCTGCATATGCATCCATTATCACCTAATAGTAACTAGTATGTAAGAGATTTTTTGATAGGACTACCCTACTAGTGTGGGATCCATATAATCTTCATGAACTTCTCATAACACTAGTATAGATTCTTTTAAAGGTAAATAATTAATCAAAGTTCCTTCAAAACTATGGTGGTATAGGGTTGGGCCGAGTAAGGTGTAATGTTGGGCATTATAGAGGAAAGCTTCAATTTATTTTTGGGATGAATCTGGTGGGAGGATTTTCTCATGTCAATATGCATATTGGTCTAATTAACAATTAGATCTGGGACCAACAATATCACATATTATTGCAATAATTGAAGGTTCATGAGTTGGTGCTATTAGATTTTATACAAGAAACTGATAGTCACTAGCTATGTCAACATGATGAATCAATGATCCAATGGTAGCCATGGAATCTAATATTTTATTTCTCACTCTTGGTATATGCTCAAATTGAATGTCAAAAATCTATTTCTTGAGAGTGTCAACCATTACCTTGTATAAAACTAGCTTGTCATCTTTAGTTTAGAAGTGGTTTGTACTTGATTGATGATTAATTAATAATCACCATATAATTTAGATGACATATGTTCCATTATAATTTTTTTTGAATCCATACAATGAGTGATTCATATTTGGCCATGTTATTGGTACAATGAAATCTAATTTTGAATGACTTGGGGATTAGATCCCCCTGAGGTGTTATGAATAAAATGCCTAGACCCAATCCATGTGTAGTGAATAATCCATCAAAATATAGCTTCCAAGACTACTACTAATAAGTGTTTCAATGATATTAATGTTGGATTTATTAGGAAATTATAATGTTAATGGCTTTGTGTCTTCAAGAGGTGCTTTAACATGCTAATTTATGAGAATTTTCCCCTTGATTATTTTTTGGTTTACATACTCTATCTCAAAATCACTGAGTAGGATGACACATTTGACCATATGGCCTTGTAAATCTATTTTTGATAGTAGATACTTAAGTGGATCTAATTTGGAAATAACCATGGTCTTATTTTTCAACATGTAATGTCATAGTTTTTGAGCTACGAAGACTATAACTAGACAAGCTTTTTTGATGGGTGTATAGTTGTGCTCATATGTAACCAGTGTACAACTTAGATAGTACACTACATATTTTTTCCCCTTGTCATCATATTGAGATATAATTTCCCCTAGAGCATTATCAATAGCTAAAAGATATAACAATCATGGTTTCCTTGATGTTAAAGGCAATAGAACTGGGGGATTCATGAGATAATTGTTTAGCTAGTGAAAAGCCTTTTGATAGTCAGTATCCTAATGAAATGTGACACCTTTCTTAAGTAGGTATGTAAATATATGTCACTTATTTTCCAATTAAGATATGAAGCATCAGATGGATTAGATCTTTCCCTACAAACTATAAAGATGCTTCAGATTGGTTGGTGGCAACATCTCTATTATGGCTCTTACTTTAGCTAGATCGACTTCAATACACCTGTGAGACATGATGAATCCCAATAATTCACCTGATATAACTCAAAACACACACTTCTTAAGGTTGATCCTAACTTTATATTCTTGTAGTCACTCAAATATCCTCCTTAATGCTACTATATAGTTGGCCCTAGTTTTGGATTAACCTAATATGTCATTAATGTAGTCTTCAATGGTGTCATGCACCATATTGTGAACTATGACTATCATAGCTCTTTAATAAGTGGCCCCTATATTCTTAAGGCTAAATGATATGACCTAATAATAGAATATTTCCATAGAGTGGTGAATATTTTTTTGTGATAGTCTTTATGTGCTATTATGATTTGATTGTAACATAAGAAGTCATCCATTAGTGAAAGCATCTCATAACCCACTGTGGAGTTGACTATCATGTCAATGTTCGATAGTTAAAAGTCATCCTTAGGAAATTATTTGTTAATGCCATAGAAATTGGTATAGATTTTAATTCCATCTTATTTCTTGCTAATAGGTACTACATTAGAATTCCATTTAGAGTAGTCAATTCATCTAATACATCCTATTTCTAAGAGTTTCTCCAACTCTTTTTTCACTAATACAATAATACGAGGATGCATCTTGTGCATATTTTATTTAACTAGTTTGGCATCAGGATTGGCCATAACATGGTGTAGAGTCAAGGTGGGATCCAAACCTAACATGTCAAAATATGCCCATGCAAATATATCTATAAATTCCCTTAAAATGGATGTACAGACTTCACGCTCCTTCTTAGTAAGGGATGCACCTAACTTGATCCACTTTGGGTCATATGGGGACTCGATGTTAACCTCTATTATATCTTCTACTAGAAGAGTTGAGCCATCATCAAGGATAATTGGTAATAATTTGAACTAATTGGTAACATTAGAGTCCTCTATTAGGATTGGTTCTTTGATAAGCTCTCCAAGACATGATGAATAAAAATATCCTAATGGGAGATTAGGCCATGTGATAAAGACAATAAAAAATTATTTTATGACTTAATCAAATGCTTTTTGCCTTTCAAGATTGAATTCAAATCCATTATCATGTTTGTTATTAACATCTTATTAAACGATTTGATCAAAATCCCATTATTCTTGAAGGTTAAACTCATATCTATAGTGAACTTCATCATTTTTAGTTTCTTGCATGATTTTCTCAAAATCCTAATTATCTTCAATACTAAATTTAGACCTATAGATAAGTTTGTCATTGGTGGTCTCCTAGTCTATACATGAAGAAGTTTGAACACCCCCATCTAGTGGTACCTAATGTAGGTTTTCACCACTAGATTGGCCTTTATATTTACTATTTCCTTGGTCCAAAAGTGCCTCAAAGAGGTTTTCACTTTGAGACCTCAATGTTTTATTTATTTAATTTTGGCTAAGGGTGTTCAGCCATTCTCTAAAATAGGCTTTAGGATATAATTTGATTGAGAATCCCAATTTATGATCTCCCAATAAAACATTGTCCCTAAGGCCTAACAAATCATAGAATGCTTCATCATTTTAAAACTAATCAATTGATATGTGTGCCTCTTGTTGGTCCCACTCTATTAGTTGGGGATAATATAATGGTAGGGTATTATTACAAATGATTGGGTAAAGGGTGAAAATGGTGTGATTATCAAACATGTTAGTCTAGAAAAAGTCATCAAATAAACTATGATCAGACTCTGCTTCGCTATCAACATCCTCATCACTAGTTGATGGCAATGAAACATGAGTAAGGTATGTGGAGTCACCCCTAGGTAATTTAAATCCAAGTCCATAGGGTCTTTTATACTTGGTCATATAAATAGGTTCCAATATTCCCTATATATTTGGCTTGAGGCCCCTTATTTCATAATCTTGATTTTCTATGATGTAATTGAGAATGGGATACTTGGGGTTATTGTAACAATCAGCCAAATTATCATTATACAGCCATGACTCATCTCTTTTAGGAGGGTCTTGTTCTAATCTAGAAGCTGGTATGAAAATGATTGGTCCTAGATTATGAACATGGCCCTTGCCCTTTCTTTACCAGTGAATGATTGGCATAGCTTTAGGTCTTCCAAAGGCTTTTGGGTTTTGGGGAATCTTTGTGATATGAAAGGTATCATGGGTCAAGTACTCTCCTAGGCCATTAGCCAAGATGGTAAAATTATTGGATACTTTAGGAGGTGGCATGTGACTAAGAGAATCAAGGGTATTAAAATAAATACAATTGTCCTTTGGTAATTTGAGGAGTATTTCCTTTCCCTTATCCTAATTATTAGATGTATTCCTACCAAAATGGTAGGTATAAATTTGGAACTTAGCCTCTAGATGTTTAAAATGCTCATATGGATGTAAATCTCTTAGAATGTTAACCTTCATCCCTGAATGGGAGAACTTGATATATTGGTGCAATGTCAATGGGATTACATGAATATCATGTAACCAAGGCCTACCCATAAGCTTATTATATGACAAATCAAGATCCAACACATGGAAAATGGTATTATGAGTCAAGGGCCCAATGATAATTAACAAGATAATGGTTCTATGTGATTCATGCTCTTGATTGTCATATGTTTTGATGATGATGTTTTCTTCTTGGACATCTATCATTGTGTACCCAAGAAATTGATGAGATTGAGAGACATTATGTTCAAACCTGATCCATTATCTATAAGGACACATTTCACTTTGTGCCATATTATATATACTTCAATGTATAATGGATTGTTGTGTAGTGGGCCAAGAGGTGACATATTACTTTGGTTGAATGTGACTTGTTGGGTTAGAGCTAGGTGTCTCATAAATTATTAAAAATGGTCAAGGGATATGTCATTCAAAATAATGGATTGGATAAGGTATTCATTCAAGATTTTCTTATGGTTTGTTAACATGCATTTACAAACTAAAATGGATATTTGTGTTGTCATATTTATTAATTTTTCCACTATATCAAATGAATTTTCTTGAAAAAATTTAAATGGCTTATTCCAAGGCTGAATAGTGGGTTGGATGATGGGTGAAGTGGCAAGTGGTTAAGGGCCTGGTATAGTAATTTTAGACTATCAATTTGTGATTACACAATCAAGATTAGATAAAAGACTATTATTTCTAACTGATGGTGGTGGAGGGGGCCAAATAAGATAAGTTTAAGTCATTGATGTACTTGAGTGTGGTCACACATGAATGATGACTTATCAGTATAAGGTCCTAACATGGGAATCCCCACTTTTTGGTTCACCCGTGTGTCATTCCAAGTCAAAATAAGGGTTACCATGATGATTAGATTGGTTTGGTATCAATAATAATGGTCTTATTTGATTAAAATTTGGTCTAGGATTGATGGAAATGGTGTTAACTCAACCTTCTAAAATATGACCTACAATTGAGTTATAGTCATGTGTAATAGCATGGTAGGTTTGTTGGTTGTGGCCACTATTTTAGCCTTGGTTTTTTCCATTATTTTGAATTATTTTGGTTTTGATATTGGTTCTATTGATTATGCCTTTTTTATTGTTATTGTTACATAGGCTGATTATTATGTTGAGGAATTTTTTTTTTATATATGCAAAGGTTATGATTAGATTGGAAGATCCATTATCCAATGTGATTTCACCATTATCCAACATATTTTGAATTACATGTTTGATTTGCATATAACATTGAAAATTATGGCCTTTAACCTTATGAAACTCATAGAATTATTCTAGCTTGTACCAATCTTGCATGTTTGTAGCTTCATGATATTGCTCTTTTAGAATAAGGTATCTAATTAGGTTAGATACTGTGAGCTTTCAAAATACTACTTCAATGGGTTTTCCAATTTTGGTAAAAGCACAATGAGTAGGTGGGTTTCTCATTAGAAGATGTGGGTTTTGCAAAGTCAAAGGCTGCTGTAGTTATATTTATTGCACTGGTCTAGTTTGTGGTTTCTATACATGTTATGGATTTTACAGAGGTTTTTGGGTAGGAGTAAGATGGAAAGGTGGTACTGGCTGAGTAGATGGTGTTTTCACCATTTAGACATGTCATGAATTTGTTACTCTATTCCTAAAAACATTCTTGTTATGGTTAAATTATTTTGGCCTATCATTGTTATTGATCTGTGCTAGTTATAATGCTTACATTTGGACTGGATGTTGATGGTGATTATTGGTCTAATTTTGGTTTTGGCCATTGTTATGATTGGTTGAGTTTAGTTTTATGATCCATTTGTTAATAAGGTCTCTTTTGATCACTAAACCTTTGTCAATGATCTCTTTGAATGTATGCACACATTGCAACTCTAGGTAGTAGGATATTTCACTATGTAGATTTTTGGTAAACACAACTGCTAGTTGCTTTTCTGGTAAACTATGGGTAAAGTAGCTTGCAAGGGCTCTCCATTATTATAGATAGCTTATAAAGCTTTCACCTAGTTTTTTCATTGTTTGTATTACATCAACCAATGAAATCTCATGCTCGAGATTGTATGAGAAGTGTTGCACAAACTTATGTGATAGATCATCGAAGTTATAAAATAAGTTATTTGGTAGTTTTAGAAACCATTCCAAGGCCTATCCAACTAAAATCCTTGGAAGTAACTATGAACATAGGATTGTAATAAGGGGAGATTAGTATTGTGTTAGTATATGAAATCAAAATCAAAATAACACACTAATAGATAAAACCTTAAGCCTATCTCAATGGGGGAGCTTAGTCAACAAGATTATAATGAAAAACATAACTAAAATGTAAAATAAACATTCTTTCACCTTCCTTGGATGCTTGAAATAGTTTCTTGAAGTGGCTTGCTCAGTTTATGCTCATGAAGTCTGCATTAATGAAGTGTGGCTACCTCCATCTCTCTTTGGCACCATATTTGGATTTAGCTTGGGTTGGATTGGCTCAATAACTTGACATTATAACACTAATGTTAGGATTGTGGAGCTAAAAGCTTCACTGATGCAAACAGGGGAGGAGGTTGCTGAAGGTTGCTGAGTTGCAGAAGAAGTTGGGGTCGGTCTGATCAGCCGACGTCGGCGGGATAGCACAGAGAAGCAACCGACGTCGGTCATATATCGGCCGACGTCGGTCACCTCCAGGCGGACAGGGACCGGCGTCGGTCACCTGTGTGGTTCGACTGCGAGCTATTTACGGGCAGTTAGCTAATGAACCAAGAGTTTGCATGATGAGTGCTAATTTTAGACTCATAACTGCGGATCTAATCATTGTAATTAGATGTCTAATCACTATTTGGATGAGATCTATATAATAGACTCATGGTTGTATTGGAAAAGTGTGCTAGGGAGTAGGAGAGCATAATTATAAGCTCCTTCTGTGTGTGAGGTAGAGCTATGGTGCGTTCCTCCTAGTGCCACAGTACCAGGTGTGTTGGTGCTGGATTGGAGAGCCAGCTGGGTTCTTCAATAAGTAAGATCATTGATCTGCAGGTGTATGTGTGTGCGAGGTCGAGGTTCACAGGTGATTGGAACCATTGCTTGATTTGCAGGTGTGTAAGGTCATACAGACAGCAACACTACAGGGAGCAGTATCAGGCATGATCTACTTGGAGTACAGGTGTGTACTCGGATAGAGCAAGAGGAAGGCAAGGGAGTTCCTTCCATAAGTATGGTCTGTTGAATTGTAGGTTGTTGCAGATTCATGGGAGATCTACTTGAAGTACCTTGAGTACTTGTGGAGCACGTGGAGTGCTTGTGGAGTGCGTGGAGCACTTGTGGTGTGCGTGGAGCACGGGAGGTGAACACCAACTCTGTATTTGAGTTGAGTGTTGGGACCTGTGAGAGGGAGAGCTTTGGGGAGAAGAATTAATGTTCACTTGAGGCGTGGGAAACCTCTATAAGGTGGTGGAGAAGAAGTGGCATCTTCTTTATTGTATTCTTTTCTGTATAAAGTGTTAATACAATTTGGTATTGTCTCTCATATCATGTGTTATTCTGAATTCTAGTTACTTGGTGAATCTGGTTAATTTCCGCATATTAAGTTGCTTGGTATTGGTAATCAAATTGTGTGCTTCCGGTGTACACCCTCCCAACAACTAATTACAATGGATTTTTGAATGCATTTAGGAATTATAAATTTGGCATGAAAGAGATTAAAATTCAATAGGCAAGGCCTCTTATTTATAGATTTTTGGAATGCTTTAAAATCAATCTAAACCACCGATCTCAAAATAAAGATGTGTGGCTAAGGATTAATTTAACTATGTAATTAAAATTCATAAATAGGCTCATCAATATTTGGGATAGTGGGGCATTAACTAGGCATGTAGGGTCTTAGTGAGGCATGGGAGACATAAATTCAAATATTTATAGCATTTATAGATTGTGGATGCCACCCTATAGGATGATGTCATTTGATGATGAAATCAATGAAAATAAATTTACAAAAATAAATATTCAAAAATTTCCATGGAAAATTAACTTGAGCTCTTGATTTGGTTTAATTAGTCTTAAACATGATTAGTCAAATTTGATGTAAAACCTTGGCAATTTGTGCACAAATTAATCAAATTGGTCAAAATGTCATATTAGTGGATTGAAATTTGATTGGGTTGGAATTGGAAGTTTATGTTATATGTGTTAGAACCATTATCTCATTTAGGATGTTGTCAATGCAAAATAACAAATGCATGTGTCTCATACAAGAAATTTGATCTAAAAGAGCAATCTAGAGCACCTAGATGTAACAATGACATTTTGACTCAAAATTATTTGATCAAATTTAGTTGAACCATAAATTACATTGCCCCATCTAGGGATACTTTGGAAAAAATTGGCACTTGAATATAAAAATTTCAACTCTTTTAATGCATTTTAATGTTTTTGAGTCAAATTGTACACTTTGGTGGAAATTGGTCAAAAGCTTGATTGAAGGTTATTGGTGGCCAGATTTAGGTGTCTACAGTTTGCCCCTATTTAGAAATATATTTCAAACCATAGGAAAATAATGTCTTCTCAAATAATGAGAGATGGCCTGTATGCCAAAAAGAAGATGATGGCTAAAGAAAAAACTCCATATAATATTTGTGAATCCTATGATGATGCTCCCTTGAGGGACTGGCTATCACATTTGTTGATGGATAGTCCATCAAAAAAGAATCAAGAAGAAAGGTGGAATTAATTCATGGTTGAGATTAATCCAAAAGAGAAAATGCTTGCATGCATTGATTTAAAAAAGATACTGATTTGCCCAAAGGTGGTTATAATCAAGAATAAAATTTGAAATAATGATTTGCCCATAGGCGGTTATAATCATTAAGGGGACCTATATTATTTTATAAAGATGATTGTGCCCTAGTTAGGGCTGATTAGCAAGCATAACTTAAAGATATAACCTAGAATATAGATTAAAAGGTGAGAGGGTGAAAAGTGATGAAAGAGATGAATACAATAATAATATTGATCAATAGAAATAATTTAGTTGTACCTAAAATTGATGAGATGCTCATCCTTATTAGTAATGATACAAATAGAATGGTCCTTGGGTTGATTTGATCAATGGTGGGAGGATTGCCCAAGATGCCAAGGAAAAAATTCAGTGGCTCCATTACTTGTAGACCTTCTTGAATCTAATTTTTGCTACGAAACATGATGGTATGCATCATGATAGAACACCATGAAGAATATATTGAAATATGTGTAAGGACTAACTCCCAATCCATTAAATAATTGAAAACAATACACCAAAGATAAAAACCATGATAAAAATGTTGATGCATGAATATGGATGGACTCAAGAATAATATGTAAAAGGAATGACCCAATGCATACATATAGACTAAGTTGAGGCAATAGTGCTAAAAGAAAACAAATAGGAAAGAAAATAGACAAAAAAATAAAGACATAAAAAGCACATAAATAGACAAACAACTTTGAAATAAATAAACAAACAAAAATCTTGAAAAGAAAATTAAAAGAAAGCATCCTAATAATAACCATGCCCTAATAGGGAAAATTGAGGATAACTAACTAGACTTAGATAGGACAAATGTTTTTGGTATTTTTAAATATTTGAATGTTTTTGGAATTTTGAGGTATCTTAACTTGATTGAGAATGACAAGATACCTACTCACAAAATGGTGAGAGCATTTGGATTAGGTTTGCTCATAAAATGGTGAGAGCATAGATTAGAGGGACTAAGGTGACCTAAACATAAATTGAGCATGACCTATATAGTCTCAAAATAATGTCAATTCATAGTAATTCCATCCATAAAAAAGGTGAGGAAAAACCAACTAGGTCCCAACAAGTTCTCATATTCGGCAAATGGCTAGTCAAATGAAAATAGTAATGGCAAGGTGAGATGACAATAAATGATAAACAAATGTTACCCCTAGTTTACCCATGTGTAGTTATAAATACGATATAATGACATATATCAATGATACTAATTTGACCACAGGTGCTTATAATTAGTAGAAAAACTAGTGAACACTAATTTGTCTATAGGTAGTTATAATTAGGGTCACATAAACAAACTTGATATAGGATGGAAAATGAAATATATCTTATTGGATCAATTGTCACACTGCTTTTATAGATTGTTACTTAAACAAAAACTTGATTTATTATTGAAACTCGATCAGAATCCTCTCACAAACAGTATAGGAAGAACCAAAGGAACCAAGATCAAAACAAGATTGGGTAAGATAGCTAAAAATAAGCTTTGGTCTAGATTGGAATGGAATGGTCTTGGTATAAGATAATGATGGTTTTGATATATTGGATAAAATGGTAATAGGGTCTCCCCCAAGTGATGGGGTGATTTGGAAGGATATGTGACAATGGAAAAAGGAATATGGAAAATGAAATGGAATTGTACATGTTTTTGGCTAGGGCGATTATTGGTTTTTGATGTTTTTATCTTGGGTATGGTAAATGGCATATGATTTTGTTATTCCTACTAAAATAGAGATGCATGTCCTAATTAGTAAATGATACAAAAAAATAATTGATCATGTTAATTACTAGCCCACACTTTGTTTGAATAGTTACTCTGTCAAGAACTACCTACAGATTGGGTTGTCAATAATGCTTTTATGATCTTCACTGGTCATGGATTTTGATTCCTTTAAATGTCAAGATAACATATCTTTGTAGCCTCTACAAAGGAAAGTGCAGTCATGGATGGTAAATAGGGATAAATAATGGATGATATATTTTATTATGAAATGGAATGGTAGATGATAATGGAATGTTTAATGGTTGGGAAACAAATGAAGATTAGGACTTTCAGTCACACATAATGTTTTTGATCCTAGATTTGACATAAATTTAGATGTGATGGGGCCGAAAACCTCTGAATATTCTCTCGATAGGATCACCAATTTTTTTATTTGATCTTGAGAGTAGCTACCATCTGATTAGGCTGTAGATTGGAAACTATTTTGATTTGATCTTTGATATTATCTTCATTAAGTAGTGAAGAAATTTTGTGCTCAGCTATTGGTGACCCAAAGGGGTTTTCACCAATGAAGTTGTCTTCATTGTCCCATAGTTCTTCTGAAAAGGTGTCACTAATAAACATTGGATTTTGACATTGATTTTGTTCTAGTGGTTTTAAAAATGTTTCACTAAAAGATGCTGAGTTTGAACTTTGTGTGTCTCCTAACACATCCAAAAATATTTCACTAGGAGAGTGTTCTTCTGCTATATAAATGTGGTCTTGGTCTTCTTACTCTTCTTCAACTGTTATGTTTCCATAGATGAATTTTAACAAAGTGTGATTTTTTTGGTCCTAATCAATACTTGTGGGAGATGGAATGTAAATAATATGGCTATGTTGGTTGATGATAATGGCCTATGGAATGGTAATGGAATAGGGAGAGGCTACACAATCCTCATAGAAGATATTAGGATAACTTGTGTTGAAGCTAAAGTACTCATCCTCAAAAACCATAGAAGGATAAAAAATGTATTCAAACTAATTTATGAGGCATGTGTAACCAATATTGTAATAATCTTGGATGTATTATTATTTTAAATATAATTATGACTCAAGGGAATTTGAATTTGATATTGATTCTTCTAATGATGCTAAATCTGATGTCAGTTTAATAATAAAACCTAACTCTAACTCTAATTCTTCATCTGATGGGTACCTTATTATAATAATGTCTTGTTGAATGTTTGGTATTTGATAAGTGATGGCCTATGATGGCATAATGGGCTCCACAAAGACTAGTTTATCAAAGTGAGACTCTTCCATACTGGGAAAAAGGTCAAGAGACAACTCCTTAGAGACTAGCTTAGCAATAGGAGGATCTTGAAAAATAGGTATATGGTTGAGGTAATGATTTGCCCAAAGGTGGTTATAATCATTAAGAAGTTACTCAACAAAGATTGGTTTGTTAGAGTGAGACTCCTTGACAATTGATATAGGATAAATATGTGATTCATCATAGGCTAAATTATCACAAGTGATTAGTTTGACAAAATCATCTTGGATTAGTTGGTTTTTTTGGCCTTGGTTTTCAATGAGTTAAAAAATATCAATTTTAAACACAACTTAGTCTTCTAATGATTGGATGGGTTGAGATTGTGATTGGATTAGTACTAGATGAGGAATGGCATATGATTGGATAATGGTAGGGCATTGAGGATCATGATTGTTCACATTAGCCAAAGGATAAAGTCTTGAAATGGTAATGATAGGGTGGTGTAGAACTTGATTGTTCACACAAGCCAAAGAATTAGGTCTTCAAAGGATGAAGGGGTGTTTTGGAGATTGATTCCTCACACAAAATAAAGGATGAGGTTCTAGAAGGATAAGGCTAGGGCGTTGTAGAACTTGGTTACTCACACAAGCCCAAGGATGAGGTCTTGGTATAGAAATGGTTGGGCATTGGGGTCATAGAACAAAAATGGTATGCCATGGTGGAGCTTGATTACTTGCATAATCCAAAGCATCCAAGTCCTCCTCATAAACCATATCATCATAGTCATTAACTTGATTTGGATTTTGACTATGTTCCCCATATGGATTATTTTAGGGAGAATAATAAAAATCCTTATAAAATCTCTCTATAGGAGTTCCTAGTGGGATTTTATGCAGCCATTTTATCATAAGTTGGATTGTAAGTGACTCCACCATAAGTGTAGCTAGATATATCTACATAAATGATGAAATTTATAAAACAAAAAGGCTTAGATTTATTCAAACTCTGAAAAACTATGTCCAAAAGAAAAATGGTTCAAACTTGGTCAAATGAGGAACTATATCTCCAAACAATGATTTGATCATGGAGTTGTATCTATAAAATCATTTAGGCTAAAAATTTGGCATAAAACAATCTAACATCAAATGTCTAATGTCAAATTTCATATATACAAAAGGTCAAGCATCTAAATAAAAATTGGCATGTAAAAATTATAAGTTAAAGTGTTTTAAACAAAGTCTAAACAAAGAAAGAAAAAAGAATCGCTAGGTATTTTATCCAAATGTGGAGTAAAAACTAGGCTCAAATAGGCTATGCTAGGACTTTTGGCCAAATGCCATTAAAATATAGGCTTGAAACAAAGGATGATGTGATTTGATTTTAATCTAACAAGTTTGGAAATAACTTTGACATAGACTTGGCACATAGAATCAAACATAAACATGATCAATTGGTAAAAGGTATGAGGCAAAATGCATTTAGAGAAAGGTTGAGTTCTCCTAAACAAAAGCACAAAGAATGATGAGGATAGGCATTTGAACAAACAAACCGTCAATAGTCTTCAAATTTGGGTAATTAATTAGCTGAAGTTATGCAACCCAAAATAGAAATATCTATGTATCAACCCCATGAAATGAGGTCTAAACAAAAATTAATCAATGTTTAAATCCAAACTTTGACAAGGTTGATTGAAAACTCAACATTGAAAACTAGGATTTTATCAAATAGTATAGACAAGATTGGACAACATGATGGAGCATAAATAAGGTCCAAAAGGCTGATGTGACATGGTTTAAAACAAATGGTTTTTGGTGTAATGGTAAACAAGTCTTTAAACAAATTGAGCAGCCTAATGGTGTAAGCATGATTGAATGATGTGATCAATATTATGTTTCAAATACTCAAACGCAAAAATGGTTTGACATGTTTTGGGTAGCATAACGTTACCTCCCTCAAACAAGTAACACACACACAAACATGTTTATTAAAAATTTCAAGGCACAAGTGTGATATAAAATGGCCAGTATAATGCCTTTTTAGACAAAAGAGTGTTGTATAAATAAATTACTTTTGACATGGTTTAAAAACAAACATATTATTTTTAGTCTCAAAACACCAAGTAAGAAAATGATAAAATATAAGTAAATCATCTAAATTCCTATTAAGGGTGCGGCAAAGTGGAGTTGACTAAAACTAAATGGTTTTCAATCATTTCTAGATGGATCCCATGTCTATAAAATTTCACATTATTAAACAAGAGAAGAAACACTTTAATTAGGTGTTCATGGAACTTGGCTTGTTGTAAAAAGGTCTTATTCTTTTTGAAACCACTACATCCATTGATTGCTTAGTGTAATGTGATGTCCAATGTGTAGATACATCCTATGTGCAAATCCACCACTAAAAGGTGGTTTAACTACTCAAACATCTAATTCTAATAGGAGTGATGAAGTTAGTGCTGAGAGATGAAATCCTAGGTCAAAGCTTCCCTAAAGAACTTGTGGGAGGTAATGAAGTCCCCCTCGCAAGCCAAGTTTTCATAAAAATAAATAACTTAATAGAAAGACTTTAGGGTCGTTTCAAGATCACCCAAACTATTAAAAGTTTTTTGAGACTGATTTAGATGACATTATTTATATACCTTGGACTAGGCTCAAATTATATGAGATGACACTTTTTATCCTAAAAGTTCCCTAAATGGGATGGATTGGAGAGCATACATGCATGTCTCTTTTCGCTAAAACAATCAACAAGCAAGTTTGTAAACAATTGAAGTGATGTTGATTTGTTGCACTAAATTTGAAATGTGTGATTAGGTTCATTACTAGGCCCTTAGATTTAAGTGTGAAAATGGAAAATATTTCACACAAAAAAAAGACCACATGAAGCAATAAAAACCTAAGTTCATTTTAAGTCCAAATTAAAGATTTAAGACTTAGCCTAGATTCATGATTAAAACACCAAATTAAAAAAGTTGTAAGATTTATGATGTGTTTTAAGCACTAAATGAAAAGTACCTAAGACTTAGCTAAATATTAGGTTCATTTTAGGCACCAATTCAAATGTGTGAGAAACATGACATGTTCATTTATGCCAAATTTTAAGTGTGCATGATTTTTGATCAAGTTATTTTTAAACCCAATTTGAAAGGTGTGTGTTTAGTCAGAAGCATTTAAATATACTTACAAACTACCCCCTCAACCTAAAAAAAAAATTAAAATGACCTGCTTTGAATCACTTAGTAGTTTGAGAAAATGACATTAAAAATTTAGCTCTTGAGTTTACAGTCGAGTTGTGTTGACTGTCAAGTTGGGCTGACAGGTGAGTTGGGTTGATAGGCAAGCTAGGTTAGATGGGTGAGTTGGGATGACATGCGAGTTGGGTTAGATAGGAAAGTTGGACTAATAGTTGAATTGGGTTGGTAGGTGAGTTAGGTTGAGAGGAAAGTTGGGTTGATAGGGGAGTTGTGTTGATGGGTGAGTTGGGTTGACAGGTGAGTTGGGATACTTAGTCTTGAGGACAAAACCATGGCTTAGAAAAAATGGATTTTTTCTCAAAATTTTATCTTGTTTACCTCCACACTCTAGGATCCTACATGAAAATGGTTCATATATTTCTTGTAGGTGTAATTTAGCCAAATTTGTGAGGGTGGATTCCAGTAGGCATGCCATTTATGAACATAAGATTGTAATAAGGAGAGATTAGTAATTTGTTAGTATATGAAATTAAAATCAAAATAACACACTAATAGCTAACACCTTAAGCCTATATGAATGGGGGAGATTAGTTAACAAGACTAGAATGGAAAACATAGCTTGTATTTCAAAATAAACCTTCTTTCACTTTCCTTGGATGCTCCAAACATTTTGTTGAAGTGGCTTACTCAGTTTTTGCTTATGAAGTCTACATCAATGAAGTGTGGCTATCTCCATATCTCCTTGGCACCATGTTTAGATTTGAATTGGATTGGCTTGAATCATTAATTTGACATTATAAAATTAATTTCAATGGATTTTTAAATGCATTTGGGCATTATAAGTTTGGCATAAAAGAGCTTAAAATTCAATAGGTAAGGCCTCCTATTTATAAATTTTTGGAATGGTTTAGAATCAACCTGAACCATCTATCCCAAGATGAAGATGTGTGGATAAGGATTAATTTAATTATGTAATTAAAATTCATAAATATTCTCATCAATATTTAGGATAGAGGGGCATTAACTAGGCATGGAGGGTCTTAATGAGGCATGGGAAGCATTAATTCAAATATTTGTGGCATTTATGGCTTTTGGATGTCACCCCATAGGATGATGTCATTTGATGATATAGTTAATGAAAATCAATTTATAAAAATAAATATTCAAAAATTTCCATGGAAAATTAACTTAAGCTCTTGATTTAGTTTAATTAGCCTTAAACATGATTAGTCAAATTTGATGCAAAACCTTGGCAATTTGTGCACAAATTAATTAAATTAGTCAAAATGTCATATTATTGGCTCAAAATTTTACTGGATTGGAATTAGAAGTTGGTGTTAGATGAATTGGTACCATTATCCCATTTAGGATGTTGTTAATGAAAAAAAATAAAGGCACGTGTCTCATACAAGAAATTTGATAGAAAAGAGCAATCCAGAGTATCCAGGTATGAAAATGGCATTTTGACTCAAAATGATTTGATCAAAGTTAGTTGGCTCATAAATCACATTGCCCCATTTAGGGATACTTTGGAAAAAATTTGTACTTGAATATAAAAATATCAACTCATTTAATGAATTTTAGTATTTTTAAGCCAAATTATGGACTTTAATGGAAATTGGTCAAAAAATTGATTGAAGGTTATTGGTGGCTAGATTTAGGTGTCTAAAATAACAACATATAGATGTCACTATATGTCACTAGCTGACATGCAATAAATAACTCCATCAGATGTGCTTTGGGATAACCTTTCCTCTTATATTTTTCAAACTTAGGTGGATCATAGCTTAGAGTGAATGGAATCTATAAGTACTCCATGTTAAAAGGATATGAATACATATCATCCAATTTGAAATTTTTAACCTATTTCCTAGCTTGGATGGTGGTAATTACATCCTTCATTTGTTGTAATTATTGCTCAAGGAAATTTGTTGGAATATTGGCTTGGGTTAATGGTTGGTTATTCACAAGTGGATGACTTGGACTGAGATATGATGGAGGGATTTTCTAGGGTAGGTTGTATTGGATAGGGAATAGTCCAGGTATGTGCATGCATATATTAGGGTATAATTGTTGAAATTATACCTATGGTGGTGCAACATTTTGGTTGGGGTTAGACATGTACAATTGAATTTATAGATATTAAGGCTAGGATGGAGGGATATAAATATATTGTACCTATTATGGCTGAATATGGATTTATTTTTGACTACTTATTGAGAAGTAGATACATGTTGGAGATTTATTACTTGTCATTGACCAATATGAATATGTTGTTGATTAGACATCTTTTGATTTTGGATTGGGTTATTGGCCTTTGAGGGAAGAGGTATGTTTACTACCACCTAAAGAGGTGGAAAATTGGTTTCCTCTTATTGAGGTGGAAATGTGTTTGGCCTCTATTGTGTTAGGATACTTGATTGTGCCTACTATTGTGGAATACTACTCATATTTTGGGGAGGAGTAGGATTCAACATGTTTTGTTTTAGTGCAACACGACTTATTGGTTGGTTACTTGATCTTATTGGTTGTGTGCTTAAAGAAGTGGCTAGTTAAGGATTAGAGGTATCTAGTTGAGGTTGGGATGTAGAATCTCCTACTCCCTGATTTTGAAAACCACTAATGGTGCTAGCTTAAGGCACATTTTATTATTGATTGATTGTATATGTGCCAACACCACTTTGGTTTAAGTAGGATGGTACTTGTGTATTATCCCCTATGTTTTTCTAAGTATCTTATGTAGAAGCTGAAGATATTTACTCTACAATGAGTGTATTGAACATGGTTTCTACTAAAGTGTTTTGTGTAAATGGGTATAAACCCTGATTGTCTTGATCTGTCAATTCTGTTAAAACTTCTATTTAAGGAGCTAGATTAATAAGAGGTCCATTTGATAAGGCCATATTAGTGAAGTTACATGCTAAATTGAGATATGTCTGGTATGCTTGATGCATTTGATTGAAGTGGTCACCTATGGGAAATATTTGGGGGATAATCACATGGGGGTTTTGATAAGGTATTGGTACAATGGCATTAAGATTGCTAGAAGAGAACTATTCATGAGTCTGATTGTAAAACATGTTGGAAGGCCCTCTTTCTAGATTTTGTAAGTTTTCATACCCTACTATATGGTTCTATTGGGATCATACATTGATGGAATTATGATGTGATAAGGTTGTTGTTGAGTAATTTATACATCTAATGGTATGATAGATAAGTATTGGGATTTTACCTCTTGATGTTGATCCATATATGGAGGTGTAATAACCAAATAGTTGGCAAAAGGATCATGATTTTGTCCCATTCATTGAATGTTTTGGGGTGAATAAGAATCTATTTCCCAAATGACATGGTCTTCAATAGGGGTTTCCACAAAGTCCCTTTGTGTGAAAGGATTTCCATATCATAAATTGTATATAGTTCCACTACATGTATAGTGATCCATGTTCAAATTAAATGATAAATATATCATAACAAGATAATGGATTAGGGTTATATAAACTCTAGAAAATATATGCCTTTTGGAGAGAAAAAGGGTTCAAATGTGATCTATCTTCGTCAAAGGTGGAGATAAATATCCAAAAAGACTATGCAAAGACTTGATAAAAACAATGTAACATCAAACATAAAATGCTAATTTTTTGATACATGCTAAGGTCACATAAAATGACCAAAGAATAAAACTACCAAACTCTAATGTTGAAACACATTTCAAGTAGGTCTAAGCTACTAAAGGGAAAAGTTGCTAGGTCTTTTATCCAAATGTGGAGTCAAAAGCTAGGCTCAAATAGGATATGCGAGGACTAATGGCTAAATGCTAGCAAAATCTTGACTTAAAAAGGATGATTGATTAATCTTACGAACTTGGAATAATTTAACATAGACAAGGTACATGACTCTAAGCATAAAACCTGATATGATTAGTATAAGATGCTAAACTAGAGATGGTTGAAGATAAATTAATTTGACCAAAATAAAATCATAAAATAATATAATTTTATGAATTTGAGTGATGAATTAACCCAAGTTACATAATCCAAAAGAGGAACATCTGGGTATCAACCTCATTAATTGATGTCTAAACTAAAATCAACTGATATTTGAATTTAAACTTGTAATAGTTAATCAAGGACTCAACTAAGGATAAACTATGAATTTGATGACAAAGAGTTAGAAATATTTGAATAGTGTGACCACACTAATCCAAGATTCAATAAGGCTCAAGTGATTGGTTACAAATAAATGATAATGGAGACACAAGATACAACAAGACAAGTCTTTTGAAACAAAATGGGCAACCTAATGATGTTAGCACTCCTGAAAGATGATGTGATACATGGTTTATGTTTCAAGACTTCAAAGGCACATGATTTTTAAATGATTTGGGTGGCATAATGGTGCCCTCCTTAATCAAGTGCTACTCCTTATGTTTTGACACAAAAAGGAAATATTTACTAAGTTAAATCAAAGTATCATATGAATGGCATAATGCCTCCTCAAATAGTGGAGTGATGTGGAATCATGACTTATCAAATGACATGGTCTGAAAAATACAAGTTTTAGTATAACACACCAAGCAAAATGACCAAAATACACTAAGTATAATTTTCCAAATCCTAGAAAAGGTATAGTAATGTGGGGTTGACTAAACTAATTGATTTTTGAACATTCTAGATGGATCAATTACATAGGACTTTCACGTCCAATTTTATAAAATAAGATCACATCATATGGCTTGTTATAAAAAGGTCTTGCACTTTTTACAATCACTACATCCATTGATTACTAAATATAGTGCGATGTCCAACATGCTCAAACATTCTGGACTTAGCCCCAACACTAAGAGAAGGTTTAATTTATCAAACCTCTAATCATAGTGGGGTGATCTCAATTTATATACCCCCCATAGAGAGGGGTTGAATATGATGCTGGGAGAACCTCAGGTCAAAGCTTTCTTAAAGAACTCATGGGAGGTAATGGAGTCCCCTTTATAAGCCAAGTTGCAATGAATGTAAAAGACTAAGTAAAAGAGATTTAAAGTTTTTTTATAGATCACCCATGCCATACGAGTCTTGGGGAGAGCCTTGACAACTTATATTTTATGCCTTTGAAATAAGGCACTTTGCAATGCAGTTGGCACTTTTGATCTTAAAAGTTCCCTAAAGGGGATGGATGGGTGATCATACATGCACAACTCACAATTTACTCAAATAAATATAATCTAGGAAAATAATGATAATAATTTTGTTAAAAGAACTTGAAGTGCATTCAATTTTAAAGTACTAAATGAAATGTGTGGTGATGTTCTTTATCCCCTTGGCTTAAAGTTGTGAACTTTGAAAGAACAATAAAAACATTTAACACAAACATGCAAAACTTTATTTTTAAACCCAAAGTGAAATGCCTAATTCATTTTAAAACATCCCAAAAGAAGTGTGAAAGAAATAATTTGGCTTGTTTTGATAAACTTTCAAATGGGACCTGTAAGAAAAAGGTCAACACTTTGTTTAGACTTGAAGCTTATTTATCAAATGAGACAATAAACTTTGAAGGGTAAAATTTGTTGAGCTGAAGGCAAAACCTCAAGAAAGCAAATGTGTTAGGATAGACAAAGATTAGAAGAAATCTTAATAAAAATCAAAGAAACAAAAAAATGCATATTTAGGAAATCCAAACTTTATATATCTAACAAAATTCATAGATTCATTCAAACTAAGTTAAGCCCATTCCTATAACCTAGCATAAACCAAGGGCTGCACTACCTTGTCCTCTTCAATTATAGATATTCTGGGATAACATCAAACTCCAATTTTATGCCATTAATGATCATTTTAACACACCCTAGCTATTATAGTATAGACATGAATATGATCTACCAATTGTTACTAAAAATTCCTTACAAATAGCTTATCCTAACCAACCAACCCTTCTATCTCTTATTTTTCAAATTTCTTAACCTAAACCATCCATCACAACATATTTTCATTTATTATCTTATCTAGACCTAGGGAAGTCTAGTAAATTAAGGTTAGTGTGTTAATTAACACGTGTAATAATATAGTGAACTCAAAGTGAAAGACTTGTCCTTTTTCATTTCCCATTTTCTTTCTTTCCTCCATCATTATTTAATCTTCCATTAATTTTGTGGGTGTATATACACCCCCATAGATGTCTATACATGATTTTGATATGGATTCAATCCTTTGAAATTATAAAATATGTCTTCAACCTCTAATTGAAGTTTATTTATTTAGCTAGAATAAAAAGTTCAATCATAACATGGAGAACCAATATTCATTTCAAGACTCCTCTTCTTCCACCTAATAAAACCAAATATTATGTAGTGAATCATGAATTATAGGATCCTTGTGAAATTTATAGTAATCACCATGATTCTAGTGAAATTATTCTTACTTATAGAGGTAAGATCTACCCTCAATTATGACTAGACCTCACATAGTGTACAAAGCCTTGACACCTAATGCACAACAAGGTTTGATCAATAGATGAAAGGATTCATAGTTTATAAAATGGGACACGTACATGTAAAATACCTCCACATATCTCAAACACCATTAAAAACACTTTCATACTATTTAAGCAACCCATGATTACTCCTATAGATATTTCCAACATGAATCAATTTATCATAGGCTACTAATGTTTCCCTTTAGATCATCCCATGAGAGAGGCTCCTAAACCCACTACAAATTCCACACCGAATGAGCTCACCTCCACCTTGGTGTGTGTTTTAAATTATTTTTTATAAAATAAATAAATTTTTAATGTATTCTATTAAGAGTAAAACTTGAAATTTCAAAATATTAAAGATGTACAATATTAAATTATTCTAATTTTGACAAGATGCTAAATATAACAAATTAGTATTTTTGGAAAGTACTAAGAAGAGATTTACTTAGCTTATATATGGATACCTATTGATTAATTTGACTATATGATAGTGAAAATTAAAAGTATAAGTTGTTGTATTGGATTATAATTAGAATCAAGAACAAAAATAGAATTTGAATAAGTCCATTGTTAGTGGATGACCATGTAGGCTTTTAGTCCATTGACTCTGAACTTGTCCCAATTGATTATGATAGGTCCAAGCAAAGATAGAGAAATTATAATCATATAAAATTCAAATTAGAGGAATAATAAAAATTTATATGTGGACATGGGAACTTTAAGTGAATGGTGTCATAATGTGATTGAGTCTGTTGATTATGTATTTGTCCTTATTGATTGTGATGTCAAACTAATTTTTTCCCCACCTATGCATTCATTAATTAGGGCTATGGATGCATCCTTAGACCTAAAATGTCACATGAAATATCTACACTTACAAAATGCTAGTTTAATACACATAAAACAAATTGGAATCAACTGGAAGGAATTGGATGAAAGGGATCGAGTTGGACTAACCTTTATCTATCCCCATTTAATGATAAAACACTATACTAAATTTATAATACTATGAAGATGGCTCAAAATAAAATGTATTTATCCTACTTACATGTGTGTTTGGAATAATAAATGTAAGTATAAATGCTATCTATATTATTTTACCCTTGGCAAATGTATGCATAAGATATTTTAGCCTTAAATATAGCTTTAACAGTCCTTTAAATAAAACATGAAAATATTTTGATAGATTTTTAGAGTGAGGAAAATCATACTTATTTCCTTATATGATCCTTATATTTATAAATGTTTTGATTTTGAATTTTGGACTTATTTTCATGTGAAATTTGACCCAAGATAAGACCCAATGGACAAAAATAAAAATAAAATGAAATGTGACTCAAAAGGACAAGACCAAACTAAGTGGATAAGATCACAGACCAGTCTTATCTAGTTACCATGGAGTTTTCAAGAAGGAAAAAGGACAAAGAGTAGACATCTCCATGAAAAAATGACAAAATAAATAACCAAAATACAAACTCATAGAGTATAATAAATAAAATACTTAATTAAAATGTGCCATTAGGTCCTTATTTATTTTCAATAGTTTATGTGTACAAAGTCTCCATAACTGACATAATGGGTAGGATTGTACCAAATTTGGATGTCTACATTTGGCCTCCATTTATTCTAGTAATGAAATTTCTAGATTAAAGAAAAGAATAAAACCTAAGTGTGTAGACACACTTTATTGTGTGACTTTGAATCTTGATTTGTGTTGACAATGTTACGATGGAGTCTACATTAAAACATATGGTAGTTAATGTCCACATATAAAATATAAGAAGTATGATTTTGAATTTATAAGGGTAAAGATAAAGGAGAGAGTATACCTACGTGTATATCTCATTATGTTAATTATGGAAAATGATTGTGTTGTGACAAGTGAAAAGAGGATGTTTTTGGTCTTGTTTGTTTCTTGGTTAAGGAAAATAACAATTTCTCGATTGATAAAAGGAGAGTAAATATGTATTCAAGTGTCAATATACCCATGACATATTAACTGGATTAATTGAACTAGCTTTGATTCTATAATTTGTGAACTAAAGTTGGAGAAGAACATGGCCCTTATTGGAACATTTAGAATGTAGTTGCTTATGCTGATTTTTTTGAAGAGTTGAGAGTGATAAAGTCTCATGTTTTTTTATTTTAAATAATCAAGATTTTGATTTGAAAATTTTAATTATTTGAACTCTTATAAATAATAAATAGTACTCAATATGCTAATCTAAAGGATGGAAACAAGTTTGGTTTGCTAGAAGTGATGCTAATGTTTTGAGTATAACTAGACTTAAATGTACATCACCTAAAATAAAATATGGAGCCACATAATAGGTTCACTATAATTAATGACAAGGCCATTGAGTGTCACTAGAATCAAACATACATTAATCACATAGATTGAATCATAATGCTATAAACAAATCTAGATTATAATTTTCATTACCAAAATATAATGAAGATCATTTGTACCTCCATTATGATCACATTGCACATAGATTTGAGTTAAAATAAATATTTTTATCTTGAAAATTTAATTTTGAACTTTAAAACTTTGTATGTTTCCATTTTTAACTTTGAAAATTTCCATTTTTCCATTTTAAGTAAACATGAGTATGGATATGTTGTTAGAGGTACAATCACTGAGGGGGGGGTGAATAAATTATGATAGATATTCAAACCAATTCCAAAATATTAAACATTAAACATACATCAACTTGATCAAGCAATATAAACATTAAAGCACATACATCTAAAACATACATAAGAGCATATATCACAAGAACACATCATATATATGGGAAACCGTCTTAGGGGATAAAACCCATTGAACCCTACAAGATGGAATATAGTCCTATAAAATAAGATCCAAGATTTATACCTGTACCCACTAATCAAGGAGCACTTACCGCTTAATTTAGTTAAGCACCCATTTGACCTTTAGCTAGATCCAACTAAAAAAGAGTCTAAAACCCCCTAGGCAACCAAGCACCAACTCAGCTACCTTTGATATGATCTCCACCTCTAATATAATGTCAAACACACCTAATGATGGAGTCTTCTTGTCTTTACTCTACACCTCCAATGTCTCTCAAGATGCCTCTAGGGATAACTTACTCAAACTACCTCTTATAGGCTCATTAGGTCTAATGACCTACGTGTCGTCTTGAAATAGCTTGATTATATCAACATGAATGATCCTCTTTGTAATATAATGGTTCTTACTAACCTATAACTTCTATTTTAAATTTTCTCTTCTTCACTTGAATCTACTCTTGCATAACTTATTAATTCATCTCTCACATGTCTAGAATCCATCACATCTGCTTTCACTATTTATAGAATCTTCATGAATATTATCTCCTTGGTCAGCCATAAAACTTGCCTTAACCCTTAATAAATCTAACATATCTCAATACCATCCTCATAGGTTAGCCATAACAAATATGGGTCACATTTAAGAAGCTACGCCTTTCAATTAGGCCTTATTAGCCCTTATAGGTCTTATGGAGATGTATTCACACATTTAGCACTTCATTGAGTAAATTAAGAACATAAGATTAATTTTAATTACATGGATCCACTCTATATGATCTATAAGACATATTTAGGTGATTTTCCCACCAAAAAAATCTTTTGCTAAAGCACAATTTGCTTGAACATTATTTTGTACACAATAACACCATTAACAAACAAATAGTCAACTTTGAAGCTCCGTAACTTTGTCTGTATAAGTATTTAGACCTTATAAAGAGATTATCTTGATGCACCTTGAAGTCATCTATAACTTTTCTATTTACACCACCATGAAATTATGCATATATCAAAATTTATAACACAAAAATTTAAGCATTGGTTTTCCCTCATAAATTTTAAAATTTAAATTCCAATGATCACTAAGGATATATTAAACCTCAGACACATTGAACTCATCTCATACTCCTTGAAATTTTTTAATAAATAAACATCATCGATCTCTATGGATTAACCATGTATTTATCTTTCAGTGCTTATCATTGATCTAAGCTCTGAGCTGTTATGATTACACCACTTGGCATCTCTATGTGCCTTCTGCACATTTGAATCTTTGACTTTGACTCACACCATCAATATTTTGATAGTAAGAACACCCATGAATCATTTATATTCAATCTAAGATCCATTAATGTGACACATGTCACTAGTGTATTCATTATTTGACATATTGACTTTTGCAACAACCATTAGATCAAGATTTATGATTTAATATGCACCATTAGATCTAGTAACTAGTTGACCTTAGACTTCAATGTAGTTAAACTTGATGGTCTCTGGCCCATCATAGTCTACTAAAGTAAATTTGAATATTTATATATCGATCTATAAAACAATTCAAGACTCCAAATCTTTAGGGTGCCTTCTTGTCACTATAGACAATATCTGCATGAAATCCTTTAACCTTAGTTGACTTTTTGAGTACCTATATTAAATGTACAAACATGATGGGTCATTCATATTCGTATGATGTTCAATGATGGTCTAGATTATCTTAAGCTAGAATATGAAAGTTCCTCTTTCCATATGATCAAATGACATATCAGGACTTCATCAAGACATCTAGGGATGCCTCAACACTTCTTATTTATCCTTATAGACCTAAAAATGTGCCATATCTCTCCAAACCATAAAAAATAACTTATTTATCATTAATGCATTAGTACAACATTCTCTTTTTTAAATTAATGACAATTTAACATCAATGAATATGCTTAACAATATCCCCCTTTGTCATTGATGTACAAACACCCTCAACATGACTTTATTTGAACAATGACTTCATTATGATCTTTCTCACCCTTTGAAATTAATGACAAAGTGTCTCTTCCTAAAAATACAAATAAACATTTCTCAACATCATGTATGCCTTAAAATACTATTAATATTCTAAGGATACATACATACTTTCAAGAATATGAACAATTGCTCTCCCTTTGACATGCATCAATCTAAACTTGGAGTTATCTGATCCTTGGACACGAAAAGACTTTAAGGACAAATAAAAATAAAGTACCACCTATGAGAGATGATACATATTCCATCTAACATTGTGCATATCTCTTCTTACCATGATATTCTCAACATGCTCCATGACTACACTCTTATTTGATCATACAAAGCTTCTATGAAGATAGAATATTCATGAACATAAGAAACTACATGACTTACCTTTAAAACATTAAGATGGGCTCCCCCTAAGTCACCTAAGCTTGGGCATCCTTTGAGCACCTTCAGATCATATCCAACCATGATGAAAAAACACACTTGCCTTCATACCTTCTCACTTCAAGCTACATTTTTCATTTGGAGAAAATGACCAAAGACCACTCTTCTCTTCACTAACCTTGCTTATAGGCCTAGTAGTCCTACCTAAACCTTGAAGCATCCATATATTTCTATGTATAGACATTAAATACTTAAAATTTCATATCTGAAGTATACTCATATCCCCCCTCATTCATGAAAAAAATCATCTTTCAACTCTACTTTTGCACCATAGCTCCTTCACAAACCTACTAGCCAATTGGCCCTCCATTTACACAAATCCTCATCCATGGAAGACACCACACATTTTTAGATGACTATGAAATAATTTTTTACAACCCATTTTTCCATTTAAATATATAAAGTAACCTTAGACCACAACTTCCTTAAGAAATAAAATAACTAGTATAGGAAAAAATACTAGATTTTCAAATGATACTCAGTCAACTCACCACCTTTTAGTCAACATCATAACTTGAAAATTATCTCACACTTAGAGAATGATAAAAAAATTTGGATATATTTTTTGTGGTCACATACCTTATATAACCCATAGACCCTTGATCCAGGTTTTGATTTGCTTTCCCTTAAGCCAAAACTAGGAAAAACTTGAGAGCACTAAAAAAACTCTAATTTGCACACAAAATATCTTTAACATATAAAATCATCTATAGCACATATGAATGGATTAAAAAAATATTTTTATGCAACAAAAAAAATCTTGACAATTCATATTTATTATTTTGACACTTGGAAACCTTCATACTTTGCTTGCAAATCTTTAGGACCAAAATCCCTGAACATACCTTGAGCACACATACTTGCAGTCTATATCTTGAAATAAACAACTATATCAAAACTATTCATATCTCAACCATGATTGGAACATCTCAAAAATTATCCCCTTTAGTCATAAACATATTCAAATGATATTCTTATCTTGAACCATTAACCAATGCTTAACTGATATCCACCATGCTTCCTTTTACTTGTCAAGTGTCTCTTTGAAGCCTAGATAGAGACACCCTAACCCACATTGTCCTAAAATAAAGTGAAACCAAGATTTTACCACAACTCCTAAAATTAATTTTCTTCCTTGTTCATATGATACTGATAGTTCTTCTTATTATTCTTAAGCTTAAGAGAATCAACATGCTCATCCACTACAATATTCTCCTTTTCTTCTAAGATAGAATTGAAAATATATGGAGACAACATAGATTCATGACATAATTTCTAAAATTAAGAAATAACCTCATCAATAGGCATTGAAAATTGATGTTCTTTACATGAAACTTTCTCAACAATAGTAGGATGTTCACTTGTATTCATACACACCTCAGAACTAACCTCAACCAACACCTTGGTCTTTTCTTTGAGGTCAACTTGAATTGAATTTTGATTCTCCTTTTTTATCTAGATAGATGACACATTCTCTTGGAATTCCTAAACCTTATTCATATTTTATTCCTCTTTTACTTTAGCAGGTAGTCCACCTTGATATTACATCTCAATTGAATGAGTTTCCTTGCTCTTCACTTCTTTAGGCTTCCATATTAAGGATTGACCTTTCTTGAGCACACTAGGATGTCCATGCTCCTTCTTATGACTTAAGATATTGATTATAAAATGTCTTGAAATATGACCAAATCTATGACAATAGAAAAAAATAACACCATTCATACCTTTGGCTTGATGAATATTATGAATCTCAACAAACATACCATCTTGTCTCTTAGGTTCATTATTCTCAAGCTTGACTGTCTTAGGTCTCCATACCTGGGTTAGTATTTTCCCATGCATTCTAGGGTAGAATTTAATAATATGTCCCATGTCATGACAATTATATAAAACTACATTATTCATACCTCTAGTTGATTAGATGTTCTTTCTACTATAATTATTGCCTTATGACCAAACCAATGATAAGCATACCAATGACCATTAAAAGATCTTTCATACCTTGAAGCATTTGGCTATCTGATTGGTTTCTTTATTTTGCCTTTGACTTGATTTGACTTGTTGTCTTTCATTCTACCATCCTCTTTTCCTTGTTCTAATCTCTTTTTTTCTTATTTAATCTTGCCTATTTTTATAACAAATTTCTCATGTTCATCCTTCAATGAATCTAACTTGGTCTTCAATTGAACATTCTCATCCCTTATAGCTCTAATACTTGAATTTATAGCCTCTAGCTAAATTATAAGAACTTGGATAGTCTCCTTATCCCTTTTATCTTCTTTAGCTATGTAATTCTTCAATATACATGCTTACTCTTTAACAATATTTATAGAATTAAGATTGGACTTCAACTCATCAGGCTCACCTTGATTTTTAATCAACTTGGAATTTTTCTCTTCTAACTAAATCTTGAGATGTCTACAATCTTCCTCTTTTGAACATGAATTTGTCTTTGTAACCCTTAATTTATCCTTAATAATGTTGATATTCTCTTTATCACCCTTTGATCTTGAGCTTACCTCAAGGATTCTAGCTCCTTATTGATCTTGATGCACTCATCCATAATAGCCTTAAAGTTTGAGTCCATGATCTTTTTATGAGATTATTCTTTATCATAGTCTCTCATATTACCACTATACTTTTCAATAAGTGCTTTGAGCTTATTGATTTTTTCTTCACTTGATTTTAGACATGCATAAGTAACCTCTACTTTAGCCTTCAACTCTTCATTCTCTTTCTTCAATTGCTTAGCCATATTGTACCTTGGATAACCTTCAAGTGATTAAACTTGCATATAAGGTCCTACTCTGATACCAATTATTAGAGGTATAATCAATAGATGGGGGGGGTGAATCAGTGATTCTAGACATTCAAATCAATTCCCAACTTTTAAACATTCATCATACATCAACTTGATCAAGTAACATAAACTTGAAAGCACATACATCCAAAGAATACATAAGAGCATACATCACAAGAACACATCATATGTGTGGGAAACCCTCTTATGGGACAAAACCCACTGAACCTTTTAAGATGGAATACATCCCTATAAAACAAGATCCAACATTTAAACTAGTACCTATTGATTAAGGAGCACCCACCCCTTAATTTAGTCAAGTACCCACTTGACATTTAGCTAGCTCCAACTGGAAAGGAGGCTACAACACCCTAGGTAACCAATCACCAACTCAAATACCTCTAATTTGATCTCATCCTCTGATATGATGTCAAACACACTTGATGATGGAATTTATTTTCACTCTTCACCTCCAATCTCTCTCAAGATACCTCTAGGTCTAACTTACTCAAACTACTTATTCTAGGCTCATTAGGTCCAATGACCTATGTGTCCTCCTATAACATCTTGATTAGATCAACATGATTGATCCTCTTCACACTCTAATGGTCCTTATTGACTTATACCTTCTTTTTCAAATGTTCTCATTTTCACTTGAATCTAGTCTTGTATAACTTATTAATTCATCTCTCATAAGTCTAGAATCCATCACATTTTCTTTCCCTATTTATAGAGTCTTCATGAATTTTATATCCTTGGTTAGACATAATACTTGAATTAACCCTTAATACATCTAACATATCTCAATACCATCTTCATAAATTGGCCATAGCAACTACGGGTCACACTTAAACAACTGCACCTTTCAATTAGGCCTTATTAGCCCTTATAGGTCTCATGGAAACCTAATCACCCATTTAGAACTTCATCAAGCAAATTAAGAACATAATATCACTTATAATTACATGGGTCCACTCCATGTGATCTATAAGACATATTTAGGTGATTGTTCCCACCAAAACACTCTTTTGCTAAAGTACAATTTGCTCAAACATTATTTTATACATAGCAGCACCATTAACAAATAAATAGTCAAATTTGAAGATCCATAAATTTGTCCATACAAATATCTATACCTTTTAAATAGGTTCTCTAGATGAACCTTGAAGTCTTCTAAAACTTTGATTTTTACACCACCATAAAATTCTACATATATCAAAAATTATAACACAAAAAATAAGCACTGGTTCTCCCTCATAAATTTGAATATTTTAATTCCAATGGTCACTGAGCATATGTTAAACCTTAGACACATTGACCTCATCTTATGCTCCCTAAAAAATTTAAATAAATATGCATAATCTATCTTTATGGATTAACTATGTCTTTATCTTGTAGCACTCACCTTGATCTAATCTCCAAGATCTCCTGATTGTGCCACTTGATAGATCTATGTGCCTTCTACACATTTGACTCTTTAAATTCAACTTACACCATCAATATTTTGATATTAAAAATTCCAATAAAACATTTATATTTTATCCAAGATCTATGAATGTAACACATGTCACTAGCACATTCGTTCTTTAACATATTAACTTTTATGTTCACCGTTCGATCAAGATCTATGCTTTAACATGCACCATTAGATCTACTGACTAGTTGACCTTAGAATTTAACATAGATAAACTTGATGGTCGCTGGGCCATCACAGTCTACTAGAGAAACTTTGAAGATTTATATATCGAGCTAGAAAACACTTCAAAACTCCAAATCTTTAGGGTGCCTTCTTGGCACTATAGATAATATTTCCATGAAATCCTTTGAACTCAGTTGACTTTTTGAGTACTTGCATTAATGCACAAACATGCTGGGTAATTCATATTTGCATGATGTCCAGTGATGGTCTCACTTCTCTTAATATATAATATTAAAGTTCCTCTTTCTAAATGATCAAATGACATATTAGGACTTCATCAAGACATCTATGGATGCCTCACAACTTCTTGTTTATCCATACAGACCTACAAATGTGCCATATCTCTCAAAACCATCAAACACAACTTATTTGTCATTAATGCATTAGTAAAACATGCTATTTTTAACATCAATGAAAATAAAAAATCATTGACTATGATCAACATAGATATACAATTCCCCTTTGAGTTTGTGCCAATGATATAGAAATTCTATACTTATGTATGCTCAACTATAAATTGTATCTAAACCTATATTTTTCTTTTGTAACTAATTTTGCATATGCCCATTTCATTTAAATTTAAGTTTGTACAATTTGATTTTTTTCCAAGTGAGTATATATGCTTGTCATATATACCCAAAATATGTATTAGTGTGATAATATTTGTTATATTTTATATTTTTGAATTAGTTTCAACATTTAAAAATCTTTTACTTTGTTATAGAATCTTATTTTTCATTAATTGCATCTCTATGTTTTCTCTTTGATTTTATTTCGAGTGTACCTCCATGTCATGTTCCCCTAGTATTATTATGTTGTGAATTTTTGATTATATCAAAGATCTATAGCATGTCACCAATATGAACCATTTTGAAAATTTCATACTATGTTAAGATGTACTTTGTAACAAGCCCTAATGGTTTCTCACTTTCGATACAAAGTATAAGAGAATTGATTGCATCTTATCAAAATAATAAGGTGTATGTTTTGAAATAAATTATTATTAATTATTGATTGACTTATTTATTTTTATTGAGCATTTTATATCATTATATTATGATGATTATTGCATTTTAAATAGGTTTATGAAGGCTGAAAATATATATGAGATAATACATATAAGTAAGCATGAGATTTTTCATTTTGGAAAAGGCTAACTAACATTATGAAAATAGTACTATGTATAAGAGCACACTGCATCTGTTCCAATGAAAATTATGGGGAGTGATTATAATATGAATCTATAGAGACATCCTGTGCAAAAATTGGGGAGAAATTAGTTATAAGTTTTGAATTGTTTTAAAAATAAATAGTCAACACATAAAAAAAATATATTTCATTTTTACATTAAGACTTTTAAATTTTAAGATCTAATAGAGACACGATGCCATAAACAAGATTCACCATGTTAAAATGGTTTGATCAGATCAGTGCTAGCTTGTATTTGGAGGATATACCTTCGTTGATAAGTTAAAAAATATTAAATTTTGGCTCTTGATTTTTTTTAAAAAATTATGCATTTTTATCTATTTGAAATGATTTTTAGATGTTCGGTGGTCATTTCCTCTTCATGTTAAGAAAGGTCCTATCGAGACTTTACTAAATTTTAATTGGTGGAGAACAATCTCATCCATATACCTATCTGGTTAGCTACAAACTCATCCATGGGTTTATCTGGTTAGTGTTATATATGTTTATGAAGATGTCTACTTATGTACATAATAATGTACTAGTTTAACAAAATTCAATACTTTGATTTGATTTCATAAAATTTAGATATGAGGTTGTTAATGTTACTTTTTTGAACTTGTGGTTGTAGAGAGATATGTAGCTTAGATATTTTTGTCATGACACATGATGGAGACTATTTTAGATCTGAATTTAAATGATGATGAAAGAACCACTTTATATGTGTTTGTTCTAGGGTGTATTGGGTGACTAGAATTAATTCCATATGATATGTACATAATGAATACCTTATTTGAGTGATGGGAGTTAGACACTCACACCTTATAGATCTTGAAAGGGGAGATGACTATAACTTCAAAAGATGTATGAAGGATAATGTGACTTCCAATTATTAGATGATAATTGAACCTATAAAATGTTGGTTGGATAACCTACATTGCTTAGGCCCACCAATATATAACGTTACATCCTCAGAGGGAAAACTATTCCCCTAGGGATAATCTTAGATTATTATCAAATATTGTGTTGGTTAATGTTCCATGATTTCATAAATTCATCTATATCTTGTTCACATCATTTATTTTAATTAGTGTTGGTGGAGTTATTATTTCATATTGAATACACATATTTATTTGTAATATTAATGAAGATTGTGTGAGATACTCTTGGGGCCACATGACCCATTTATATAGGGATTTACAGAGGTTTACATAAGAGGGTCTTAGAGGTGGGATAGGATTGGCCACACTTTTATATTATTGGGTCTATGAGTAATTATAGTTATCCAGTGTTTAAACATGCCTAATTTTGGATGGGTAAACCCACAAATATATGTGGAGATATGGGTGGGGACAAATTGAGTTATGAGGGGTGGTATAATGGAGTTTTTCAAATGATTTATCATTTATTTGTTCAGGATAATGTATGCATGTCATAGAAATGTTATGCAAGGTGATTAAAGGATAGAGTGGAGTTGAGATGCATTTAGGTTAGTTGCTAGCTTCACAATTGATGGATTGATGTTTACGATCATTTATAGTTTTACTATGTTACCTAACTATTTGGTGTCCCATAGGATGTGACCCCTAAAATATATGTATAGAGGAAATATATTAGGGACCCACTATGATAAGGTGATATGGGTCATCCTAAAAATGTAGACTTAGCTCCCATTACATAAGGATATGTTTTTCCTGTGATCTAAACACTTAACATAGATGATGCTAGTTGCACACCAACCTATACACGATGGTGGTAAGCCTATAAGTGGATTATTTATTTTTGGTTATAGTAGATGATCATTTCGTAAAGGGTGGAGCTGATCAATAACTGCTAATCATCAAGATATTCTTGTGAGTATGTGTATTTTGTTGGACCAAATAATGATTAAGTGGTGATATTTACCCTTAACATTATTCAATGGTTAATAAATAAAATAAATATATTTAATTTATTAATATGTGGTAATCTCATGGAAATAAATTAAATATATTTTACCATTAGGTTCCTCTGGGAGAGGTTAGACCCATTGATTATAATAGCTCACATCCACACCCAATTATATAAATATTTTTCACCCTTGGTAAATGTCACTTACATACTCATGAACTTTACTCACAATACTTTGTGCAAAGAATATTATTTGTATATTTGCATATGGAAAATAATGTATAGAGAGTATTGCGAAGGCTTATCATAGGAGTGAAAGGAAGAGGATTTGTATTGGGGTGTGGTGTTTCTCATTAATAAATATCAACTGTGGGGATTTTACCTCCATTGGAGGTTTTACCACCTCTATCTTATGTCATTGATCTATGTTCTTTGCTTATTAAATTAACATCTAGATCTTTTATGTGTATGTTCATGTATATACTACATGAAGTTTGTTGTGGTACCAGAGTGTTGAGATGTGTAGTTATTTGCCCATATACTCTATAAGGATCTAGACCCATGTGCAAAGATCAAATTTAATCAAAATCAACTTCTTTATCCTAAGGAGGTGGTTTATAACCTTGGGAGAAAAATAAATTGTTTTGTTCACTCATAATTTTTTTGTGGCTTTATTATTTCCTGTGGAGCTTAGTAATGCAGATCTAAGAAAACTAATGACTACTTCAAGCACTCAAAACTTCATTTGAGAAACTAATAATCATTTTTTGAACTTTTTTCCTACATGTGGTGCCATTATTTGCCATTGTATGGCACTCATGGCCTGGAAAATTAAAAAATCACTTTATATACTTTCTATTGCTAGTTTCTAATTTTTAGAGTTGAATTATCTTGTTGCTAACCTATCAAAACACCTTGATGATCATTTGCATTTAGATTCTATTTTTTATTTTTCCTCAACCACTTGGGCAACATTGTATGGTCCAGTGGGGTGGAAAAATTAGTTTCAATCATTAAAATTTAATTTTGAATGCATGTTTGGCATTAGAGGGCATTTTAATGGTGGTTTTCAAGTTTTAAGGGCTTGATAAGACATCCTTCAACCTCCAACAACATCTCTATTTCACCTAGCTACCATACCTATGCCATTGAATCTACATGAAGAGTTATGAGGTTAGTAATGGTTATTTGAAAATATTTTTCAAAACTTTGATTTATTAAATCATAAATTTCCATGTAAATAAAAAAAGGTCCCACTAATTTCTAATTTTTTTAATATAAAATTTAAAAATCCATATTTTTTTACATGTGTATGCGCACACACATGAAAACACATACACATAATTTTTAGAATATTAAAAAATAATCTTTAATTATACTATAGTGCATGTATTATTTCAAAATTTAGTGTAAAAGAGTTGGTAGGTATAATTTTTCTAGGTACTTATGAAAGTAAGGTCTAGAGTTCAAACCCCTTTATCTCTTTTCTTTTTTGTCAATATTGGTTAAATTTAGTTTATGTTTTTTAAAATAATTAGTTTAAAATTATTTTTTGAATTTCATGCTTAGTATCTCACATTCAAAACCCTAGTTACTGTCGACATTTTGTGATACTTAGCCTATATTATTCTTTATTGACCAAGGTCATGTGACTAGTCGATTTCTATGTTTTTAGGCATTTCAAACACATTGGTGTGGTCCATTTGTTGTTTTGAAATGTATTATTATAAATTTTAACAAATTATTTAATCATAATATTTAGATGTGTTCCTTATGCAACACTTAAATTAGTATAATTTATTATTATTTTTTGCATTCTTTCACATAAATTTAAATAATAATTAAAATTTACACTATAAATTTGTTTTATTATCAAATAGAGTAAAAATTCACATTAAAAAATATTCTTTTAAAGTTTTTTAGCATCATAGTGTCCATGTTAAAAGGAAATTACAAACTCTCCTAACTTTGTGTTAGATAAATCTCAAATGTTTAATGGGCCTAAATATAATATATGGAAAATTCACATTAAATCATAATTTATGGCCTGAAAGCTATGAAACATTGTTGGGACGAAAAAGCCATGTTAGGATGATATGTTTTACCTGAGCTTACAAATGTGTTTCAATAAAAATCATAATAAGCCATGTTGATTGTTATGAGGAGAGTTAAGGATGATTTCCTAATTCATATCAGTAGTCATGAGTCTTCCAACAATGCTTGTAAATTCCTTGAGTTTATGCATGAGGATGATAATCTCTTTAATATAATTAAGGTTATTCTTGAATTGCTAACTACACCTATGAAAGGTGATGAAAAAGTTGTTAAATTTATTTCTAATACAAAAAAAATAATTATCAATTAGATGGTTGTGACTGTAATATTATTCAAGATAAGTTTTTGTATTTCAATATTCAGCTTAACATTCACTAAAATTTTCATAATTAAATTTCCATTCTTAACTCAAAATACCAAATTAAGGAAGATATCCCTGACCTCACCACTCTATTTCCACTTCTAATTCAAGAAGAACAAGTGATGCCAATTTTTTATTCTAAAGAAAATGCCACTCAAGCACTTCTCTCAATCCTATTTATGAGAACAAAAAAAACTAGAAATCTAACCCTAATTCTGTAAATGGTAAAAAAATAAGAGAAAGAAATAAGAAACATAAACCTAAGTTTAATAAGAATTGTAATATGTGTGGTAAATTTGGTCGTATAAGGGAAAATTGTTGTAAAAATATAGATAAAGCTAATTAAAAAACCTATAAAAATAATAAAGGGAAGAAATATAATCATAACCATCATAAGAATAAAAACCATAATCAAAACAACAATAAGGAACACAATTCTAATGATATTACTTTATATGTTTTCTTGTTTGCTTCTAATAAAAATAAATGGATTTTAGATAGTGATATATAACGTAATATGACTTGTTTATCTCATATTCTATTTGATACTATATATATGTATGAAAATATTTACCTATAATATAATTAATTTTTAGAAGATAATATGCATAGAAAAACAAATTTTGTAAACGTTGTTATAAAAGATGTTTTATATGTACCTAAAATTAATAAAAATTTATTATCATGTTCTCGACTTATGAATGATAACTTCATTACAACTTTGATTAGGGATAACTAGTCTATTCGGAATCAATATGGTTCCTTGATTGATGAAGGAGTTCAACAAAATGGTTTATACATATTTAATACTTCTTTTTCATGTTGTCTTGCATCACATGGTAGGAATGAATCACAATTATGGTATGTAATATTAGGACATGTTAATTTTATACATTGACATGATATGTATTCTCATAATATTATTGTTAGTATTATTTATATTTTGTCTCATCATGAAACTTGTGAGGGATTCTTATGTGGTAAGTAACATACTAACCTCTTTCACAAGAATTATGTGTTAGGATAAAATAAAACATAGATTTATCCTGAAATCGCATACAAGAAAAATTGTGAAATGAATCAATCAAACATACAGAAAATAATCATAAACATGCACAAAATAGGAGATACCAGATTTAATGTGGTTCACCCAAGATGGGCCACATCCACTAAAATTGTCCAGTATATTATTTACAACAATACAAGAGAGAAATAAATCCTATAACAAAACTTATTACACCTCTCTACCTTCTCTACCTCCTTTTTGTGTTAAAAAAAATATTCTCTTCCCTCTTAGCCATATCTCAATTCACTTTGAGGGTGGAAAAACACCTAAACATAACCTCTACCATAAAATATAGAAACCTATAATCAATGGCCCAGATTGACTACAACATCACAATTTTACAAGATAATTTTAATAAAATTTTCCCTTCACAAAGCCCCCTTGCAACCCCTTCACCATCATGGATACAAAGAATGATATGAAAAATTTGGCCAAAAAAACATCATAGTTTTAACCTCTGATCTTAGAAGACAATCAGGCTCCACACCCAACATCATGATATGAATTCCTCATATCCTTTAGAGTTAATCATAGTGATGTTACATGACCCCTTGAAGTTAAATCTCTCAATAGTTATTTATATGTTATTAATTTTATTGATGATCATACTAGATTGATGTGGTTGTATTTTATAAAGAAGAAATATGAAGTATTATCTAAATTTAAGAATTTAAAGCTATTGTTGAAAATAATTCTAATTTTTCTATTAAGAGATCAAGAACTGATACTAGTGATGAATATATTATTAAATAATTTGATTTTTTTGCATTATTTAGGTATTCAAAGGGAACTAATAAATCCCTATTCCACAAAGCAAAATGGTATTTCTAAAAAGAAAAACCACACCATTATTGAAATGCCAAGAACAATGTTGCATTTTGCAAATATTCCCAAGTTCTTATGGGTTGAAGCCATGCATACTATTATGCATATTTTTAATAAAGTCCATACTAAATATTTATATATTTATACCCATTTATAAATGTGATCTAAAAAAACCCCCAATGTGTCTCATCTTAGGATCTTTGGTAGTCTTAGTTCCATATTTGTTCCTAAAGCTAAAAGAAATAATCTTGATCCTACCTCCTATTCATGCATATTTTTAGGTTATGGAGGTAAAACTAAAATATTAAGAGTGTATGATTTGTCAAAAAGATAAATCATTGAGAATATGAATGTTCATATTCTTTAAAAAAATTGTGTGATCCTTTTTAGAACTCCCTATATGTTCTTCATTTGATGAATTTGGATCTCCTATTTCTCCTTATGAATAAATAAATACCCTAAAAGAGGTTGATCCAAGTTTGGATAATTTAGTGTATGAGGAACCTTCTGAGTTTCATGTTCAATCTAAAATACCTAAATGGGTAGAATCCCTAATCCAATATTATAGTCTTCATAATCTTAATAAATTAATTATAATTTAAGATTCTTATCACGCTTCAATGACTATATATGAATTTGAGCCTTGATATTTTGAAGAAGCTATTCAAGATGATATATTGAAAATTACTATACAAGTCAAGTATAATTCCTTAATTAAAAATCAGACTTGGGATCTTGTCCCACCTCCACCTAAAATGCCTTTTGGTTTTAGGTGGATATATAAAATCAAATATAATTCAATCGGTAAAATTAACAAATTTAAATAAAGATTAGTTGCTCATAGTTTTACTCAGAAACCTAGGATTGAATATGTTGGAACCTTTGCTCCTCTAGAAAATATTAGTACTACTATATTGCTTATTACTCTTGTAACTTAAAATAGTTGGATCATACACTAAATGGATGTTAAAAATGCCTTCATGAATGGTGATTTAGAATAAGAAATATATATGAATCAACCTAAAGGTTTCATTTACTCTAACAAATATCATTTTTTTAAGTTAAATAATTTATTGTATGGTTTAAAAAAAGCTTCTCGAGTTTGGTATTCTAAAATCACTACTTATTTTAGTGAACTAAGTTTTTCTAACTATTATTCTGATAATGATCTCTTTGTAAAAGTTTAAAATGGTCATATAATCTTAATTTTATTATATGTTGATGATTTTCTTATTACTAGTGATCTACTTAAATTTATTCATAAATATGAGGATAACTAAGTCCAATGTTTGAAATGACTAATTTAGGCATTCTTTAACATATTTTAGGAACGGTTATATTTTAGGATAAAAATTCAATTGTATTTTTATGATTTTAGTATGCACATAATCTTATTGTTAAGTTTAACATGATTGATTTTAAGTCTACATCTACTCATATTGAAGTTAGTTTTAAGCTTGGTCTAAAACCTACATGTGAAAAATCTAATCCTATTATTTAAGTTAGCTTATAGATAGTTTGATTTATCTAACCATTACTAAGATAGATATTTCAATTTATATAGGTATTGCTTTCATATTATTCTAGATGTATATCTAGAATATTAAATATTAGACAAATGTATACTTAATTATATCAAAGTAAAAATAAATTTTATTTTGTTTTATTTTTCTATTGTTCATACTAAATTATATGGTTATCATGATGTTGATCATGCTAGTGATACTATAGAACACAAATCTATTTTTAGATATGGGTTTAAGTTTGATACATGTGCTCTCAATTAATAAAACGAAATCAACCTACTACTTTTATCTATTCTACTGAAGCAAATTAAAAATTTCTATGGATGCTACTAAATAAGCCATATGGCTATGAAGGTTGTCAAGGACACTTAATTTATATGTTTCTCATAGTACTAATCTTATATATGATAACCAAAGTTGTATAACTCTGGTATAAAACCTCGTTCATCACCAAAGAACTAAGCATATTGAAGTTCATGTGAGTTTTATTTGAGATAAAGTCCTCAATGGTGATATTGATCCGTAGTTTTTTCTTACAGATGAACAAGTGATAGATATCTTCGCAAAACTACATAATGTTACCAATTTATATTAGTTTCATTCAATGTTGGGCCTTTTAAAGTTGCCATTGAGGGGGAGTAATCATGACAATGTCACTTCCTAGAAGACATGTGTTTTCTTTTTCTTCTCTATATGTATTCTCATTGTAAAGCATTATAATATATCATGTTATGTGATTATTTAAAACTTCATGTGGAAGTTTAAAATTTTATACCCTGATACTTAGAAGCATATATTGTGATGGAGGTCCTTATGTTTTAAAATTCTCAAAATATGCTTCGTTGATTATTCATGAGAAAATTGAGATGTAGTCTCACAATCATGCTATCATAAACTTACCTTGAGTATTTTATGGATTACAATTCCTTTTGTTTCAAAAATTAGCTTTGCCATGATGAAGGTTTTTAAATCTTTCAAATTTCATAGAGTATAAATCTTTTATTAAGGTGACTATGGCATATTTCCCCACTTAACACTAAGGGAGAGTGTTGGAGTAAATAATTTTTAAGTGGTGATATTT
>JARHVA010001649.1:912500-962500 GCA_037957365.1 Torreya grandis | reverse complement strand
AATCAATATTGAAGATAAATTAATTTTCCAAGTTTCAGGGTTTATAAGTTAATGAATGAAAATTATCATTGAATCATTAAATTTAATTTATAATAAGTTTTTCATGCCCTTGTGATGGAGAGGGTTAAGGTATAATAGGCCCATAATTATTATTGAGATAAAATGGATAATAAAAAATGAATATTTATGATATACAAGAATCCACATTAATATTATACTAACTCAACTCAGAATACTAATTTATACCTTTATCCCAACTTGAAAATATAAGAAAAGGTTAAAATAGGGTTTATAGACCTTAAAATTAGGCCTGCATATTGAGTTTATAAAATAAATTTATATTTATGTTTAATGAATAATTTAAAATAACTTTAAAACCTAACATTTACCTTAATTCACTACTTTAAAAGTTTTCATTTCATTTGGCTAGATACTTTTCAATTTATGATGATTTTAGTGATTATAGTGCTCTAAATATGCCTTCTTTTAGACCTACAGGATGAGTTTTTTTAATATCTTGATATGTAAGTCTAAAAATTATTTAAAATACTTTTAAAACTTCAAAAACATCTTAACAAGGGTTGAGTTTTGAGTTATATAGGTTTTAGTACTCTAAAACTCTGGTTGATTGTGTATAGGTAGAAATAACTAAATCAAGTGAAATTTAAATTTTAAAACCTATTTGTGAAATATTTTACTTGGATAAGGTATTTAATAATTATATATAATTATTTAATATATTTTATAACCTTTAAGAATTTTAAAATAGGATAAAAACATTGTTTTCCTAATTGTAAAAGCACCTTCCTGAATGTAACAAACATGTATTGTGTCTAACTGTAAAAATGAATGAACACTCTTTTAAAATAAGTAATATTATTAAATAAAAAATAATAATTAAATAAATATTAATATTTATTGTAAAAATAAAATCAAATGAAGTAATCTTTCATTTTTTGTACAAACTTGTTACACAGTCCTACCAATACCCTATTTTTTAGAACTTTTCATTATTTTATTCAAAATATTTTCAAATATTGGATATTATTATTTAAAAATATTGTTTTATACTCATAAATATGTAATAATATCTTCTTAATTCTCTCTCCTTCATTTCAAAACTCTCAAAATTACCTAACCAACTTAGTAAACTCAACCCAAGGTTTTAACCTCCATTGAGTTTGACTTACATATGATTGAAGACATTTGAGCTATTATAAAACATGTATAATAAATTAATTTACCAATACATGAATTATCATGAACAAAAAAACCATTATGAAATAAGAAAAGCTCTAAAAACTCTCAAAACAAGTTTAAAAATTCAAATTTTTAGTTTTGGTGGGAAACTTAAAAATGATCTAGAATGACCAAAACTAAGCAAGGTGAAGCATAGAAAAGACAAATAAATAAAATATGACCTATAAAATATATTACAAACATTTTTTTTTGAAAAAATAAACAATCCTAATGATCCTACATCACCTTGGTGAAAATTTTGTAGATGTTTCAATGCGAACTTAGGTACCATATGCTTATGGTAATCGGATAAGAACACACCTTATAAATTTTGTAAGTTAGATAAGGAGCCACTAGGTAAACTATAAAACTAGTTTGAATCATTTGGTGTGAAACTTAAATAAATATATTTTATTAAAATATGTTCATCATTCACCCATTCTCCAAAAGAAAGGGTATATTAAGTTAAAGAGTACAAGGATCTCCATGACCATCAAATAGGGTAGTGTAAGCATAAATAAATACTTTAGATATTATGCTTATATAAAATTCAAGTAATGGGTTTTCCTATAGTAAAATTATCTATGATATTCATGAAACATGATCGACATTATAAAATGAGATCAAGAAATTGATTTTGGAGCTAGTTAATAACATGCATCATGAAAACCATATGACTCGTAATAATATAAGTTGTTTGGAAATTTTCACTCGTGGCTTTAAATTTATCATCCATTTTGTATATTGGTATGAGAAAATGATCTAAAATTTTATTAGATGGTTTATTATTACATTATAATACATAATCATTAAATTTTTTAAGAATCATTGCTTAACTTACCACCTTGAATTCACATGGGAATGTAAACATCACATTTCTCTTGATTAGATTATTGTGACCTAATAAAGGATGAAGTATTATCAAAATAATTATGAAAATTATGTTAAAATTATAAGGGTAGAGGATAAATATCTTGAAAATCATTATGTTTTGATCAACATTCTTGCATTCTTTTTTGAATAGGGACCTACATTTCAAATAATTACACAAGCAAAGCATTCAAGGCCTTATGGAAAAAAATCCAAATATTTAGTTATTTAGTCCCATGATTCCTTTTTTTCAATTATTTATTTAATGGCATCCAAAGAATAAAATTTAGGTAGATAAATTAGGATTTTTCAATCTTATTCATATAATTTTTGTGTTTTCACACTTTTAAAAGTGTGAGGCTTTATGACATAATTCATTATTCTATTTCAAACTATCTTGTAGTAATTTTTTATTTTATAATGTCTATATGGAAACTGACATATATCTTTTTTGGTATTTGGTTTCAAGGAATTATTTAAATGCATTTTTAGGTAGTCACATAAAATCATGTAAAAATTATTCATTCTAAATTTTAGAATTAATAAAGCATTCCACATGTCATCTTTTATCAACATTCACATAGTCACATTTGAATTTTAATTCTCTATGACATTCCATGTCACTGGTTGATGACTAAAGTCATTTGTTTTCACTCTTTCTCCTTTGTTATTATTAAAATAAGTTCACATAAATCCCAAGGCTAATGAGGATATGAATAAATCATAGCTATAAAGGTGTCAACATTACGTTCACTCATATATTTACATTTAGTCACTTGAATTTTTAATAAAGTTACATTGTGGTGATCTAAATTAATCACATGCTACCATTTTTCATGAACACACATTTTCAAACCATAGAGCCTAATTTTAAATAAATGATACCACATCCTACAATCCCATGTGTCTTTATTTCATAATGTTAGAACATGGTATAATTCAAAATAAATGCATAGGGGCTTTACCTTTACAAACAATGACTTAATGGGAAAATGCCACTTTTAATTATCATGTGTATTTTTTATAAAAGGGAAAATTTACACTCGATCACTCATAGAGAACCATGATAATGCAAAAGAATACCACATAACTCAAACATAAAGAAAAGAGACACCATGACACATAATTTTCAAACATACAAGACTTCAATGGTGATGTCGACCCATGAATGTATGATTAAAATTTATGGCCATCATCACCCATTAAACCATCACAGTTTTTATGACAATATATATTATTTTTCAATCATTATAAAATAAACATATATATCATTCTAATTAAGATATATGTTGAATACTATTTCAACGCTTGTTTGGGCACACATTTTTCAATTTTATCATAATTTGGATAATAAAGCTTAGCTTATAATCTAGAGGGTAATTTTTTTTAGTTATGTATGGATACTAAACTAAATTTATAAATAACCCAAGGCCTTGTCCCTCTCCCACTCCCCCTCCTCCCCTGAAAATGACATACAAAATGAGCAATAGAATAATTTTCAAAGAGTTAAAGTTATAATTGAAAGACAAAATATGTTGACCCTTTTCATGTTCAATACCGACCAGAATTAGTATAAATATAGACAAGGCTAATTATAATTTACCTAAATGTGTAAATAAAGTTTTAGTTTTCTCTTAGATCAAATAACTCACTTTAAATTTAGATTTAAATCTTTAGTTATATTCTTATATGCTTTAGATAGCTTTAGATTTTTTTTTTAATAAGTGATCACATGTAATGGATTTTTAAAAAGTAAAGTGATGACCATAAGTTTATATAAATAATTTGTATTTGAACCTCTTATAGGAATATGAGAATTCTATAAATATCAATAAAGCTACAAAATTCTCAAGAAAGTTCAATGTGCTTTATTTTAGTTCTCTTTCTCAAATTTAATTGGTATGTATGAGTAATTTTAATTGAAAAAATGATTTATGTGATGGGGAATTCAACTATTTTGTGAATATTTATATTGAGTTGATAACTATTCTAACCATTTTATAAACATAGGCTATAATTAATATCTTAATTATGGTTGAATGCACTTTATTAAATTTATCAATAATCATATATTTTTAAGGCAATGTTATGAAATCTATTTCAAAAATATTTTTTCCATAGAATTTATATTTTATCTAACTTTATTTGAATATTACTATAGTAGGTTATATATTAGTTTAAAATTTCTTGACTAATTTCACTAATTGGTTTGTTCAAAATATTTGATCCATGTAGAAATAGAACACTTATTTTTTGTCCTACACTTCCCTCCTTTTTTTAACATTTTTTGAGACATGGTTATTGTATTATAGCATCATTCATGGGTGTTGTTTTTATCACTTGGTTGAATCTACATTGATGATATGTAGTTCACATGATAATATTCTAACATGACTACATTGGAGAATCACAACCTATAACTCATACCATCGACAAAATTATCATAACTCCTAAAATGAGAGGTTAAAAATCCATTGCCTATGATGTGCATAAAAACAAAATCAATAATTAAAAATAGTAATATGAGGGAAACTTGAATTAATTAATAGTTTATCATTTGTGGTCTATCTCATGGTCCATCCTTTTTGTTGTCCATTTCCTATTATGTGTCCAAAACACACATCAACATGAAAACTAAAAGGGATCTTTGAAATTAATTTCCCCAAATATGTATTTTCATTTTAGTTTCTATCAAATAAGTTGAAAATACATAAAAAATAAAATAAAAAAATAGATTAAAAAATGGTTTGAATTAGTGAAACAACTAATTACATTCCCAAAGTTCAACACAAAATTCCAAAAACTAATTTCAATTACATTCCAGAATTATAAAATTATAGAACTTCTAAGAAATATTCCATGCTTCAAAAATGCTTTGGGATTCATAACATTGATCATGAGGATGTATCCTTTAAGTTATTTATTTTCACATTATAAGGTCTTGAGTATAAATATTTTTTGAATTTAAAACCTAATTCAAATCACAATTAAAAGTAATTAGAGGATACATTTATTTTACAATTTAGACAATGAATTAATCTATTTGCTTTATTAAATCAGTTGCTCACCCTAAAGAGATAACTCAATTTACCAATCATGGATTTAAATAAAATGTTTTAAGATATCTATAACAACATCCCCATCAGTTAAAAACATCGATAATCTATTATTTTGAATATATACATCAATGCCTTAGATCCCATTATATCCATGCTTGTCAAAACATCTACAATAAAAACATTAGATTTAGCTTATATAGAAGCTGTCACATTGGATAGGGAGTTGTATATCCAAAAAACAATGATAATTAAGTTTGATTTTAGAATGACATACCAATAATTCCTTAATCCTACAAATGTATGAATTATCTAATGGTCGATCATTTAAATCATAATTTTATTTATAATATCGAGCCCATCATAAAACAAAATTTTGATTTTTTCTTGAACATGACACAAATCTAGATCTTATGATTGAACTAAATGTATCATGTGTTGTAGATAAAAATGAATATGATGAATATAAATATAGTTATTCTTTTATAATATCATATATCATGACTTGTAAAGTGATGTAAAATAAGTTCACACATAGGAGTTGTAAGAAATTATAGAAGAATCAAACAAAGAAGAGATAATGTCTAGCATGGAATCAAATAAAAAATTTATTGTGGAGGTTATTTTGTTGAACCTATATCCTAGTAAGAAGATAAAAATTAAAAAAATGATGCATAAATAGATAACACTAACTATGTTAAAAAATAAGAAACAAAAGAGCATGATGTTGATGATGATTTGTTTGCCATATTAAAACAAGGATATGAAACTTTAATGGGTGAAAAATGTTGGGGCATAGAAAAATAATAGTTAAAATATGAAGATGTAAAAAGTATTTTCCAATTGGGTTTGTTCCATATTTTTTAGATAGGTTATGTTCCTCTTTATGAAGACCCAAAAAGTCTACTCCTTGAGGAGGATTAACCAATTGAAAATGAAAGTGAAAAACACATTTGGAAAGAAGAACTCATTGAAAATATGTAAGACGAAGATATAAAATATTATTTAACAACTAAATCACATAAAAAAATAATTGGTATACCCTATGAATCTGACTCTTAATATCACAAAATTATAATTAAAATAGTTTCATGAATTTATTTGTCTTGAATTTGAGGTATGTTTAATTGATCCTAATGTTTTTGCTTATTTTTATTCAGGTTTGATGAGAATCATAATGTGAAACATATTTTCTTTTGGATATTTTCAATTTTTAAATAAAAAAATTGCATGAATTATGGAAAGAATACAAATATGTGTTTTCTAAGTTGAGAAAAATAAATGGTGAAAACTTGATTTTACCAAGTGGTATCAAATGATTTATACCAAGTTTTTAAGTCCACCCTCCAAGCCTTAACTATAAATTGTTAGTTCAAGAGTAGGATAGGTTAGAATTAGATTAGTTTTTTTTCATAAGTTAGTTTTTTTATATAGTATTTTGATTTAAATAACGTTAGTTTGAAATAAGTGTTTCTAAGGACACACATAAGAACTAATAATTTATTTTCCACACATATTTTCCATCAACCAAGTCTTAATCCAAAGACCTCGTAGTCAGATTAAAATTGGTTGATCAAAGTTTAATTCACTATGAAATGTTCAAAACCTAGATAATTTGGTAAAATTTTGATTGAATATTAGCATTATGTTTGATTGAATTGTGATTTCACTAAAGAATAGAATGTTTATTTCAAAATTATCATGTGAATTAATATTGGTATTTGTATTGAAAAATATTCATAAGTGAACTTAATCACATTAAAAATTACCTTGAGGTGCATGAACAATAAAGGAAATATCACTTGTAATTGAGTTTTTTGATAAATCTTATACTCTACTATATTGTTTCCCAGCCCTTTGTAAGTGTAAAAAAATAAAATAAAGGAAATAAATGGAGAATATGAATTTTTTAGAGTCAAAATAAGAAGATTTCTCCTAAAGGGTGATTTAATAAATCTCCATTATGGCCATAAACACCTAGTTGGTAGTGGATCAAGGCCTAGAGAGGATATAAAGGTGTCTCTATCAGGGCTATTAATACTTGGCTAGTAGCAAAACAATGCCCAAGCCTTACCCCCAAGGCATTCCCTTAAAATAAATAAAAGTAAAAAACAAAAAATAAATATAAAATACCCTTCAAGATTTTTGATCAAGCAATCACTCTTGATATGTGTTAAAAAAGATTAGGAAGAATTATATGAATCACATTTCATACACATCTAACTCTTTGTAGATGTTAAGGCTCAATAATTGTGTGATAAAACTAAAGCTAATATTTAGGATTATTTTGAGAATGTTAAAATTTTGTTTCATTATTGGTGATTTTTATTTCAAAATTAATTAGATATTTTGAGTTTGAGACCATTCCCCATAGAAATCTTCATTTGTTGTGCTCAACATTCTCCCAATATTTTTTGAATAAAGATCCACAATTAGAACAATAAAAAGTTCAAAAACATTTAGGACATTATGAGATAATAGTCCAAATATGTAGTTATTTGGTCTTATGATGTTAAGTTTTGTAAAATATTTATTGAATGACCATCTCATGAATAATCTTGAGTTGTATGTAAGTAAATAAATTAGTTTTTTTAGAACTTATTGATGTAGGTTTTATGTTTTCCCATTATGATAAGTGTGAGGTTTTATGACATACTTTATTATTCTATTTCACGTTATATCTTAGTAATTTTTTGTTTTATAATGTCTATATGGGTCCAAATTATATCTTATTTGGTATGCAAGTTGAAATACTTATTTTCATACATTTTCATGGCATCGTGGCTAAATTTATAAAATGAAAATTTTATACTTAATATAACATTGATGCATCACATTTTTGCACCATTGGTATTTAATCACATTTTAAGTTTAAATCTTTATGAATGTCGATTCCATCGCTTAGTGACACACATTAGATTTTCACATTCTCACTCCCTTGTGACTTAAAAAATGAGTTCATAGATACAAATGATGGAGACGATATGAAGAAATTATAGCTAGCTAGATGTCAATGTCAAATTCATTCATAGCTTCTTAGTTATTTGCTTGCATTATTAATAAAACTACAATGTAGGGATATGACTTAATCACACATTGCCACTTGTAATGTCCATGTATATTTACAAAATACAGCCTTATTTTTAAATAAATGTGACTCTATCATGTAATTTCATGTGTCTTCATTTTGTAAAGTCACAACATGGTATAATTCATAATAAATACACTAGGGATTTGCCTATGTGAATAATGACTAAAAGGGAAAGTGTCATTTTTTATTGTCACATATTCTTGTAATAAAATGGAAACTTTATAGTCAATGACTCAAATGGAATAATGACAATGCCAAATAATTCTAGGTCTCTCCAATATAAGTAAAAGTGACATAGTGACACACAACTATCAAATGTGAAAAACTCTGATGGTGACATCAACCCATGAATGTAGGATTAAAATTGATGGCCATAACTACCTATTAAATCATAAGAAGTTTCAAAAAAATTCACATAATTTTTATAGCATTAGAAAATAAACACAAATATAATTTTAAATAATATATATGTTGAATATAATTCACAATCTTGTAGGGGTCAATTTTTTTGGGTTTTCTTAGAACTTAGATCATTATAACTTTTAGGAAAGCTTAGATTCTAATCTAGATGATACATAGATTTAATTTTGTTTGGATACTCCAACATCTCTAAAAGTGATTTGAAAGCCTTTTAAAATGATATACAAAATGAGCAACATGATAATTTTCAAAGAGTTAAAGTTATAGTTGCAAGATATACTGCAAAGACCTTTTGCATGGTCAATCCTAACCATTATTGGTCTAAATATGGATAAGGGATAATAATAAGTGGCCTTGGAGTGGAAATAAATTTTTATTTTTATCTTAAATCAAATAAATCACTTTAAATTTAGATTTATAGCTAAAGTTCTATTTTTATGTTCTTTGAATAGCTTTAAAAAAAAGTTATCACATGCAATGGATTTTGCAAAAGTAAAGTAGTGACCACAGGGTTCTATAAATACTTTGTATTTAGACCTCTTATAGCATAAAAACCTATTTTTTTAACACCGAGATAAAACAACTACAATACAAGGATTTTGAAAGAGCTAGCATAGAAAAATATAATGAGACCATAATTGTGTTATAGCCAACATAGGAACTAGACCAATATATAAATCATTAATGAATTCATTAAGAAGCATTTATCCACTTATTACTTAGATAGTGTATAAACAACACACTCACACACTTCTATCCATGTACTTCCTATATGGCCTTCTTAGCAGAGATGTTACCAACTTATAATATCACCCAATCACCTATACAATCCATAAAATAGTATGCATCTCATAAGGTAAACCAAAAAAGTTTAATAAAAAAATGTGTAAGGAGAAATATATTCAACAAAAGAATCCTCATACTAAGCTTACTTAAGAAACATCTACCAAAAATTTAGATGACAACTAATGATTTTTTTTTAGGACTATTTCCAAAAGCAATACAATATAATGTATTTTTATCAAAATGCTTCACTTAGTTTAGGTGCTAGTAAAGACTATATGAAGGTGTTATCTAGATATGATCATTATACCATGATCATTGTAAGAATCACCACACTTATATTCTCGTACTAGTGATATGACATTAATTTCAGATTTAGCTTATATTCACATGTTCATTTTTAGAGTTTACGCAAGTCATTATAATTCCACAATGATGAATGTAACCACACAAGTAATCATCACATCATCAACATGTTCAAATCAAGTTCATGCATGTTACCCATTAACCATCTCTTAAGCATTGGTTTAGAGATTAAACTCTTACTTTCAAGTCTTATATGTCACTTGGTTAATGTGTGTTCAACACTAACTAACCATGTAATAATAATATGAAAGGAACTTTATTTTAATGTTTCAATAACCATGCTTAATTTTGGTAGTGAATATTAAAAAAATTCACCTTAGCTAACAATACATTTGGAATTAGTTATCAATTGTACCAATGAGAAGATAATCAAATATTTTAGATTGTTTTTAATACCTTTAAAAGTTAAGTAATTTACACCTAGTATATAAGACCATTAAGTTTATTTATTTCATCTTAGTTATTTGAAATACTTATATCATTGAAAAACATTCATTGTAATGATTCACTATTACAAACTACAAACTATTTACTTAACATATTTACATGTTATAAATTATGACATCAAGGTTGACATGAATGTCAAACTCACATCTAAGCCTTCAAGAGTCATTATCAATGAAATTGGTTATAATTATTTTAACCTTACAAATAAGTCACTTTGGATCCATAGGAATATTATAATAAAACAATAACCTTACATGATTTTGTGTTAATATCATGGATAGGTGTACTTATGATTAAACCACAATACTTTTTAATAGTGCATACATTACAATAGCTGCTAGTTTTATAGGCATTAATAGCCAACTAAGTATGAGGAACAATTTAATATTTCAACTTTGTAAATAAATAACCATGTTACATCATATTAAAACTTACATAGATTATGAAAAATTCAAATATATTTCTCAAACAACTTACACATACTTGTAGACACCTAAAACTAGCCACCGATAACCTCCAACTAGGATTTTGACCAATTTCCACCAAAGTGCACAATTTGGCCTAAAAAAACTAAAGCACATTAAATGAGTTGAAATTGACATATTCAAGTGCCACTTTTGGCTAGGGTATCACTAAATGGGTCAATAAAATTTATGGTCTAGCTAACTTTGATCATATCATTTTGAGTCAAAATGCTAATTTTGCACCTGGGTGCTCTGGATTGCTCTTTTCTATAAAATTTATTATAAACGATACGTGTCTTTGTTATTCGGTGTTGAAAACATCCTAAATGGGATAATGGATACAATTCATCTGAAATTGAATATCAATTTCAATCCAGTCAAATTTTAGACCAATAACAAGGCATTTTGATCAATTTGAGTAATTTGTGTACAAAGTGCTTAATAATGCTTAAGAGATAATTAATCCAAATCAAGGCCTAATTAATAATTACATGAAAACTTGTTAAAAAATTGTTTTTAGAAATGAATATTAAATATCTACTTCATCAGGTGACCTCATTTCTTGGGAAGACATCCCTAGGCTATAAATACCACAAATATCAAAATTATGGGTCTCCCATGCCTCTTTATTACCTCCCATTCCTCATTAATGTCTCTTATTCCAAATTCATTATTAGCATAATTATAGATTTTAATTACATAATTCAATTAATCTATGACCACACATCTTAATCTTGAGATTGATGGTCATGGTTGATTCTGGTCATTCTTGAAAATATATAAATAGAGAGGCCATGAACATCATTTTTAAGCTCAATTTGTGCAAAGTTACCATGTAAAATTGATTCCAAGAGCTCTCACATGCCAAAGTTATGATGCCAAAATATTGAGCCAAGCCAAGCCAAAGACACAATGTGCCAAGGAGAAGAGGAGATAGCCAAGCCTCCTTTAATGAAGACTTCATGAGCACAAGCCAAGCAAGCCACTACAAAAAACATTTGGAACATCCAAGGAAGATGAAGTATTCTTGTTTTTCTTTAGTTTTTAGTTGTGCTTTTCATTTATTTTTGTTATTAAGCTCACCCTAGTAACTAGGCCTAGAGATGTATGCTAATTAGTGTGTTTTAATCAATTTGTTTGCATTTTTAAACTAACACAATACTAATCACCTCTCTTGAGTCAAATTATTAGTTTACATAATGGCATTATTGATATGACCATACCCCATAAATTTGATCAAATATCACCTAAAAGTAACATACTAACCATTATCATGTAGGATTTTGGAGTGTGGAAGTAAAAAAGGTGGAGATTTGAGCAAAAAACTTATTTTTAGAGCTCATAATTTTATTCTCAAATAAAAACTCAAATCCTAACTCACCTTGATTTGGATCCCAACTTACCCCAACTCAAATCCCAATTCACCCTGAGTCAGATCCTGACTCAAATCCTAACTCAGATCCCAACTCACCCTTACTTGACCTAACTTGACTTGACTTAACCAAACTTACCCTAACTCAGATCCCAACTCACCTTGACTCAGATCCAAACTTACCTTAAATTAGATCTCAACTTTCTCCAACTTAGATCCTAACTTACCCCATTTTAGATCCTAATTTACCTCAACTTAGATCCCAACTCAAATCTGAACTCACCTTGACTCAGATCCCAACTCACCCTAACTCAAATCCTAATTCAGATCTTAAATCACCTTGACTCAGATCCCAACTCACCTTGACTCAAATCCCAAATCAGATCCCAACTCACCCTAACTCAGATCCTAATTTAGCCTGACTTGACCCAGCTCACCCTAACTCAGATCCCAACTCTTATCCCAACTCACCTTGACTCAAATCCTAACTCAGCCTGACTTGACCTAACTCACCCTGACTTGGATCCCAACTATCCCTAACTCAGATCCTGACTCGACTTGACTTGACCCAACTCACCCTGACTTGGATCCCAGCTTGATTGTGTCAATTGGAGTGTTTGTTTTCCTAAGTTACTTGTTTCATTTTTAAAAATGCTTCAAAGCTAAACCACTTGCTAACATTTTTTTTGTAGAACCAACTTTGAAAATTACTAAAATGTGTTTAAATCATCTTTTTTTTTTGATTTAAAATGAACTAGGAACATTATTTTTGTGCTTAATATAACATTTAAGTTCTTAAGTAAGTTTTTAGCATTATTTTTCAAAGTTTATAATTTTAAGACTAAGGGGTCAAATGAACACCACCAAATATTTCATTTGGGCTTAAAATTGAACACACTTATCAATTTTGTTTGTATTATTTCAATTAGCACTTTGTTTTCACAAAATAAAAGGATGTTTCATGTATGCTCTTCCATTGGTCACGTTTAGGGGACCCTTGGAATCAAAAGTGCTTTCCTTTTTTGCAAATTGCCTAGTCCAAGGCATAGAAAGAAGTTCATATAAAGCACTCCCCAAAAACTCACAAAAGTATTGGGTGACCTTGACAGTGACCCTAAAGTCTTTCTATTTTATGCTTTCTTTATTTCATGTAAACTTGGCCTGCGAGGGGGACATCATTACCTCTTATGAGTTATTTAAGGAATATTTGACCTAGGGTTTCATTTCTTAACATTGAATTCACTTACTCCTTCTGAGCTGCACATGAGACGTATCTGCATTTGAACATCACACTACACTAAGCGAACATCAGGATGTAGTGGTTGTAAAAAGGATTAGACCTTTTTACAACTAGCCAATGCCACGGTCACCCAATTTCCATGCTTATCTTTTACATCATTCAATGTGAAAGTCATTATGCACTTGATTCCCCTAGAAACATTTGAAACTTATTAGTTTAGTCAACCCCACATTGCCATACCCTTGCTAGGATTTGGATGATTATACTTAGTGTATTTTGGTCATTTTGATTGGTATGTTTTGAGTCTAAAACTTGTTTATTTATTCATAATCCATGTTAAAACAATGTATTTGAGTTGAGGAGGGTAGTGTTATGTTGCCCAAATCATGTCAAAACATTTTGAGCTTTTTGAGTCTTTGAAACATAACATAGATCACATTATTTGAGTATGATTGCATCGTTAGGATGCTCAATTTGTTTTAGAGTAGTTTACCTTGTATCAAAAACCATTGTTTCAAACCATTTTATGTATACCATTTAGACCTTTGTCTTGTGCTGTCATGCTATCCTATCTTATCTAGCTTGTTTGGTCAAATCCTAGTTTTCACAATTGAGTTTTCAATTAGTCTTATCAAGTTTGGATTCAAAAATTAATTGATTTCTATTTAAGCCTTAATATGTGGGGATAATACACATATATTTCTCTTTTGGATTGCATAACTTTAGTTAATAGATTACCCAAATTTGAAAACTATTGATAGTTTATTTGTTCAGTACCTATCCTTATCATTGTTTGTGTTTTTATTTGAGAAAACATAGTCTTTCTTCAATGAGCCTTTTATCTTATTTCTTATGCCAACTGATCATATTTATATTTAATTATATATGCCAAGTTTATGTCAAAGTTATTTCCAAATTTTTTAGATTAAATCAAATCACATGATACCTTTGTTTGAAGTCTAGATTTTGATGCCATTTGGCCAAAAGTCCTAGCATATGCTTGTCTATTTTAGCCTAGCTTTTGATTCCACATTTGGACAAAAGACCTAGTAACTCAACTTTTCCCTTTCCTAGTTCAGACCTTGTTTGGAACACTTTATCCTAGACTTTTAACATGATAGTTTTTATTCAGACACTTGACCTTTTATGCATATAACATTTGACATTACACATTTGATGTTAGACTATTTTATGCCAAGTCTTAGCACACATTATTTTGGAGATATAGCTCCACTTTTAGACCATATTAGAGGTACAGTTCCACCCCTTCGACCAAGTTAAACCAAGTTTGAACCGTTTGTCCTTTGGATAGTTTTTTAGAGTTTGTAGAACTCTAAGCCTTTTTATTTTATAGATTTCATCATTATGAGGATATGTCTAGCTATAATTATGGTGGATTCATGTACAATCCATCTTATGATATAATGGCTACACAATATCCCATTAAGAACCCCTATAGAGAAAGATTTTCTAAGGAGTTTTATTATTCTCCCTATAATACTCCATATAGGGAACATAGTTAAAATTCACAAAATCTAAATTGAGACCTTGATTGGCATGAAGAGGCTTGTGAGGAGGACTTTAAAGACCCAAATATAGATAATGTTGTTTGGGATACATATCCATACCCTCTTTACAATAATCATTACATGGAACATAGTCGACAACTAGGTTATGAGCTAGCTCACAACTAGGAAGATATGGTTTATGAAGAAGACTTGGATGGTTTGGCTTATGTGAGCAATAAAGTTCCATAATTCCCCTTCATCATTCTAGGTCCTAGTCCTTTAACTTGTATGAGAAATCAAACTCCACACCACCCTATTGTTACCATTTCAAGACTTCATCCTTTAGCTTATACAAGTAATCATACTCCCCAATGCCTTATCACTATCTAACCATAATCCATTCCTCATCCAGAACCAATCCCATCCAAACCTCAATAAACCCAATCTTTCAAAGATTAAGCTGTGTTCAAAACTAGTATTTTATAACTCATTGGAAACCAAATCCTAGACAACCAACCAATCTAAGATGTTTTTGTTGAACCAACCACTTGTGATAATGTGATGAATCACCTATTGATCCTATACTAATTATTGAGGAGTCTCACATTGATGAGCTAATCTTTTTCAAGTCACTTCTTAATGATTATAATCACTTTTGAACAAATCATTACCTTGACCATGTGCCTATTTTTTAAGAGCCTCCTATTGATAAGATAGTCTCTAAGGAGTTCTCTCTTGACCTTTTTCCCATCCTAGAGTAGTCCCATTTTGACAAACTAGTTTTTATGGAGCCCATTATGCCATCATAGGCCATTGCTTATCCAAAACCAAATATTCAACAAGACATCATTATAATAGAGTACTTGTCATATGAATAATTATAGTTAGAGTCAGGTTCTATTCTTGAATTGACATCATATTTACCATCAAAATATGAATCAACATCAAACTCAACATCAGATTCAAATTCCCTTGAGTTAGAATTAGATCTAGAAGAAGAATATATTCATGGCTGTTACAAATTTTGTTACGTATGCCTTATAGATCAATTTGAATAAATTTATGATCCTTTTATGGTTTTTGAGGATAAGTACTTTAGATTCGACACAAGTTATCCTAGTATATTCTATGAGGGATATGTAACCTCTCCCCATTCCATTATCATTCCATAGGCTATTACCATCAACCAAAATAGACATATCATTGGCATTCCATCTCCCACAAGTGTCGATTGGGATCTAAAAAATCACACTTTATTAAACTACATCCATGGTGACATAGTAGTTGAAGAAGAGCAAGGAGGCTAAGGCCACATTCATATAGCAAAAGAACACTCTCCTAGTGAAACTTTTTCAAAGGTACTAGGAGACAATCAAAGTTAGAACTCAACATCTTATAGTGAATTTTTTTTGGAAGTGATAGAAGACAATCAAAGTCAAAAGTCAACATTCCTTAGTGAAACCTTATTGAAGATGCTATAAGATGATCAAGATAACTTCATTGGTGAAAACCTCTTTGAGGCACTGATAGCTGAGCACAAAAGTTCTTCATTGCTTGATGAAGATGAAATCAAAGATCAAATCAAAATAGTTTCCTATCCATAGCCTAACTAGATGGTAACTACTCTCAATCCTAAACAACAAAAAAATCTAATGGTCCTATTGAGAGAACAAGTCTTTGGCCCCACCACAACTAAAATTATGTTGAATCTAACATCAACAACATTACATGTGACTAAACATCCTAATCTTCAATTATTTCCCAACCATTCCACATTCCATTATAATCTACCATTCCATTTCATAATCAAACCTACCATCTGTTATTTGTCCTTGTTTACGATCCATGGCTGCACTTTCCTTTATGGAGGCTATAAAGATACCTTGTCTTGATGTTTGAAGGAATCATAATCAATAACCAATGAAGATCACAAAAGCATTCTTAGAATCTAAATTTGTATTGAGTTCTTGATAGAGTAGCTTTTTAGACAAGGTATGGGATAGCAATTAACATGATCAAGTATTTTGTTTGTATCATTTGTTGATTAGGATGTGCATCTCCCCATCAACAGGAACAATAAAATCAAAAACTACACATAGGCCAAAATCATGTACCATACCATTTCATTGACATGCCATTTCCATTATTACATATCCTTTTACCATTATTGCATATCCCAACCAATCACCTTCTCAATTGGGGGCAACCCTCTTACCATTTTTTAATCTATCAGAAACCATCATTATCCTTAGCAAGACCATACCATCCTATCATTCCATTCCTATCTAGACCAAAGCCTATTTTTAGTCATCCTACCCAATTCTATTTTGATCTTGGCTACTTTAGTTCTTCCTACACTTTTTGTGAGAGGATTCTGATCAAGTTTCAACAATCAATCTAATCTATGTTTCAATGATAGTCTATGAAAGTAGTGTGACAATTAATCTGGCAAGATTTCTTTCATTTTCCATCTTGTATCAAGCTTGTTTATATGACCTTAATTATAACCACCTAAGGGAAAATTAGTGCCTCACTAGTCTTGTTACTAATTATAATAGACTATGGGTAAATTAGTATCATTGATCTATTCCATCGTATCCTAGTTATAACCTCTTATGATCAATTCAGGGGTGACACTTGTTTACCATGCATTACCACATCACCTTGCCATTTTCATTTTCATTTGACTGGCCATTTTCTATATTTGAGAACTTATTGGGACCTAGTTGGCTTTTCCTCACCTTTTGTGTGGATGGGATTACTATGACTTGAGGTAATTTTAGGACTATGTGGGTCATGCTCAATTCATGTTAAGGTCACCTCAGTCCCCCTTTCCATATGCTATCACCATTTTTTGAGAAAGTATCTTTTCATTCTCGATCGAGTTAAGATACCTCAAAATTCTAAAAACATTCATAACATGTCAAAAATCCAAAAATATTTATCCTGTCTAAGCCTAGTCAGTTATCCTCGATCCACCTTACTAGGGCATTGTCATTGTCATTGTTAAGATGTTTTATTTTGATTTTGTTTTCAAGATTTCTATTTATTTGTTTATTTCAAGTTATTTTTTTATTTTTTTGTTTATTTATTCATTTTCCTATTTGTTTTATTTTAGCACTATTGCCTTGACTTAGTTTATATTCATTCATTGGGTGATTCCTTGAGCACATTATTATTGAGTCTATCTATATACATACGTCACCATTATCATCATGGTTTTTATCATTGATGCATTATTTTTAAGTGTTTATTAGATTGGGAGTTAGTCTTTATGCATTTTTGGGATAGTCTTCATGGTATTCTATCATAAATCCTACCATCACATGCTACAACAAAAATTATCTTCAAGAAGGTCTACAATTAATGGAGCCACAAAATTTTCTCCTTGGTACCTTGGAAAATCCTTCCATCCCACCCTTGATCAAATTAACCCATTGGCCATTCTAGTTGTATCATTACTAATAAGAACAAGAATCTCCTCATTGGTAGGTACAATTAAATCATTTCTAATGATTAATCTTATTCATATATCCATCTCTTTCATCACTTTTCACCTGCTCATCTTTAATCTATATTCTAGGTTATATCCTTTAGTTATGCTTGCTAATCATCCCTAATTTGGGTACCATCATTTTTATCGAATCCAAGTCTGTTTAATGATTATAACCACCTATGGACAAATCATTATTTTGACTGTTACTCTTGATTATAATTGCCTTTGGGCAAATCAACATCCTTTTTACATCAATGCATGCAAGCATTTTCTTATTTGGATTAATCTCAACCATGGGTTAATTCCACCTTTCTTCTTGTTTTTTTTGAGGGACCACCCATCAACAAATATGATGACCACTCCCTTGAGGGGGCATCATCATAGGATTCTCAAAACCATTTGGAGCTTTGTTCTTCAACCATCATCTTATTTTTGACATACATACCTTTTATCATTATTTGAGAAGATATTGCTTTGCCTACAATTTGCAACATCTTCCAAAACAAGGGCAAACTGTAGACACCTAAAACTGGCCACCAATAACCTCCAACTAGGCTTTTGACTAATTTCCACCAAATTGCACAATTTGGTCTAAAAACACTAAAGCAAATTAAATGAGTTGAAATTGACATATTCAAGTGCCAATTTTGGCCAGGGTGTCACTAAATGGATCAATGCAATTTATGGGCCAACTAACTTTGATCGGGTCATTTCAAGTCAAATTCCCAATTTTGCACCTAGGTGCTCTAGATTGATCTTTTCTATAAAATTTCTTATACAAGATGTGTGTCTTTGTTATTTGTTTTTGGCAAAATCCTAAATGGGATAATAGATCCAATGCATCTATCATTGACTTTCAATTCCAATCTAATCAAATTTTGGACCAATAACAAGGCATTCTGATCAATTTGAGTCATTTGTGCACAAAGTGCTTAATCATGCTTAAGATATAATTAATCAAAATCAAGGCCTAATTAATAATTCCATGAAATTTTTTTGCAAACTTGTTTTTAAAAATTAATATTAAATATCTGCATCATTAGGTGACCTCATTTCTTAGAAAGATATCCCTAGGCCATAAATGCTACAAATATCAAGATTATGGGTCTCCCATGCCTCTTTATTACCTCCCATTTCTCATTAATGTCCCTTCTTCCAAATTAATGATGAGGATAATTATGGATTTTAATTACATAATTCAATTAATCTATGACCACACATCTCAATCTTGAGATGGATGGTCATGGTTGATTTTGGTCATTCTTAAAAATCTATAAATAGAGAGGCCACGAACATCATTTTTAATCTCAATTTGTGAAAATTTACCATGTAAAATTTATTTCAATATCTATCACATGCCAAATTTATGATGCCAAAATATTTATCCAAGCCAAGCCAAAGCCACAAGGTGCCAACGAGAAGAGGAGATAGCCAAGCCTCCTTTGATGAAGACTTCATGAGCACAAGCCTAGCAAGCCACTAGAAAAAACATTTGAAGCATCTAAGGAAGGTGAAATATTCTTGTTTTTATTTACTTTTTAGTTGTTCTTTTCATTTGTTTTTGTTATTAAGCTCACCCTAGTAATTAGGCCTAGATATGTATGCTAATTAGTGTGTTTTTATCAATTTATTTGCATTTTTGAACTAACACAATCCTAGTAACCTCTCTTAAGTCAAATTCCTAGTTCAAAATACCAATGTAAATGTATCAAGATAAATATAATGAAATTATGCCATTAAGATCTTAATAGAAATAATTTACTCAAATAAGCAAAATTCCAAAAAACAACATCTAAAGTTTCAACACTTAAAAACTAATTTTTTCAATAGATATTGACAACATCTATAAAATAACAATTCAAGTACACATTTTCCTTCTCCAATAATTGTTCTATTTTTATTCATGCACATTAATAATAGAGGAGATCATCAATATATATCAATTAATGATATCAAAGAATGTTCTATAATAGTTATTCTTCCAACTAAATCTAAAAGAATGAAATCACCATATTCCCTTTACTAAAAATATTAACTCAAAACATCAAATAACATTATATTCATGAGAGATAAGTCAATATAAGAATTAATTATAAAATATTGATATTGCATAAAAATTATTATTAAATGATCAAATGAATACAACCCTGAAGAAACTCAAACATCATTTATATCCTCTACTTGTAAGATCAATCAATGCCTACCTCTCTAGGCCCAATGAACCTAACCATAAGTGGCCCTCGACTACTCCAACCATTAGTTGATTTTGGATCTAGGTAGCATGGTAGGTGAAGACAAAAGATGAGAGAAAAACAATTCTAAGCTTAACTTGAAAAAGACATAAAATTATATAAAACAAGGATAATAATTCATTTACATTCAAGTTCATGAAGATTAGTGCCTTAGAACCTAATCCAAAGGTTACATCTCATAACCCTAAGCTCCACATATTGAATATCACATTATATTCAAATGAATACAATACGAACGTCAACTATACACCTTTTATAGCCTTTACATTACCTATCATTACCCTAAGTTAGGTAATATATATCAAGATGTAGTTATTCATACTACAATAATTGATAAATGAAAAAATATCATGACACAACAATAGCCTATAAAATTAAATTTCTATAACATTATCCATAAAACCCTCAACTCAAAAGTAAAATTAAAAAAACCTATAATTTGATTTCAATCAAATAGGTAAGCCATCAAATTATCCATGATCACAATGCCAACATTTAGGTAATAATTCGTAGTCCAAATGACAAACATGAATATTTCAACAAAAATACCAAACTAAATAACCCCACAATCAAGTATTTACCACAAAACCAAATTCATTACATTATGATAAAATCATTATGATTTTTTAAAGTCAAACACTCATGAATCATTTCATTATTTTTCAATAAATGATTTTAGGCAAAAATAAAAATGTACAACCTTGATTTGATAGATTAATAATGATTTTGATCAAATAATCAAAATGAAATGATGACCAAATCTATTGCAAGGTAAACCCATACAAAAATCATTGCACTTAAATGGATAACAAACTCTCAAAACATTATTCCAAGGTCAAACCAAAAAATGTAATACAATAATATATGAAACTCCAATGATTAAAAAAACATAGTCCTTATTATTTTTCATGGCTGCACAACCACTTCCAACCCATCACAAAATAAACAACATATACATGTATAAAACCTAATTTCATAATCATGCAATGTTTTTATAAAAACAACACATAAAACCCATTTTTAAAATTATTTATTGACAATAATAATATTTCAAAGCAATACAAAAAGAGAAAACTAGAATATACATACAAATATGAACACCTATAGGTGTTAAAAGAAAATAACAAAAACTTACTTGGTAGTTTGAAAATGAAAATATCAAAGTTTAAATCATGTTCTCTCTATTCCTTCTTCTTTGCCAAAAATTTGAGCTAACTATAAATTTTCCATATCACCTCAAAGAAGAAAAATCCTAATAAACTCCACTTAAATCTCCCTCATGGTCGACAAATAGAGCCACAACTACACATTAAGTCTCTATGAAAACATCCAAGCCATAATGGCCATTATTTTCCTATTAAAATATCAATGGTGGCCACAAGAAAATTTCATCATAGTTTCCCCCTCAAAACTAAAGTTTCCAAATGGTGTCGAATGACCAAAATAAACAATACAACCTAGTTGAAGTCTCTCGACCCACTTCCTTGAATTATGAGCTAATGTCATAGACTATAGTCTATGTTACACAAAATCAAAACCAAAAGCAAGTCTCAAGGAAATTTGTGGCCCCATTATAAAGTCTAAGAACTAATGAAGTTTCACTAGGACTAAGTCAAAAATGACATGCTTCTAAATGAATTAACTCGCAATGTAATCCAACAACATTATGAAAGACACATAAGAACAAGTCACTAAGCATGCATTCAAAACTAGTCATGAACTATCAATAAAGACCTAACTCCCAAAGAGTCCAAATCGATCAAGTAAAGCATTAACAAAACCAAGGCACTCAAAATACTCAAAAAAATTTGAAATATCATGACATCATGAAATAACTAATGATGAACCCAAGACAACCAACAACAAACATATCAAGACAACAAGCAAGAAAGATTACATGAATAGTCACAAGTGAACAATTGATATTAGTGGACAAAATAGTAAAATAAAATCTCAAATTTGTTTCTAAAGATCATGATAATATCTCTCATCCATAAACCATATCATGACTATCAAGATTTGAAATAAAATTAGATCATGAGTACCTATCCCTACAGTCACCAAATAAACCATCAACAATATCTGAATAAGATAATCATAATAAATGCACTAAGTAATATAATTGAATCAAATAATTTTTTTAATTATATTGAATCCATGAGACATAATTCATAAAAACATTTAATAATTATGTGTCACTACAAAATTCATAATATCATTAATAACAAAATGAAATAATAATGTCTCACCATATTACTAATCCTTAGATCATCTAGTTGAATCACATAACAAACCTCTACAATATTCCATACATGTAAGCTACTGAATCAAATCAGTATAATTAATCAAATAATTCATGAAATAGTCATTAGTTGATTCATTAAACAATAATATCAAATTTTTTTAAATGACAAGTATCTAGGCTCATGACATATATGAAGATTAGGATTTTGTCAATATCAATAAAACTATGAAATTATCAAAAAAGTTCAACGTGGTTTATTTTAATTAAACAAAATTGATTAATGTGATGGAAAAATATATAATTTGTAAAGAGTTAGATTGAGTTTATATCTAGTCTAATTATTTTACATATAGAGGCTTTAATTTAGATCTTGATTTATGGTTGAATGTGCTTTATTCAATTTATAATTAATCATATATTTTTAGGCCAATGTTATGACATTTATTTCAAGAATATTTTTTCCATAAACTCTCTATTATATCTACCCTAATCTGAGTATTATTAGAACAAGTTAGATATTAGTTTAATTTTTTTTAACAAATCTCCTTAGTTGGTTTGCTCAAAATATTTGATTGAAAATAAAGAGAAATTATTTTCTACCCTACCCTTCCCTCCATTTTTACCATTTTTTAAGATTTGACTATTGTCTTATAGTGTCATTGTAAATACCCATTTGTGGGTGTCATTTTGATCACTTGGGTGAATTTATGATGCAAAAGTGTCTAGAAATTAGCCTTGTATGATGAAAACATGAACATATACTCTTTACATCTACCAACCTAGTTCTGATTTACTTATCATGTCCTTTTTGATGTCTTTCTTAAACTCTGTGCTTGGAAATTTATCACTTTTCATCTCTTTTCCTATACTAGGCTTCCAAATTCTTTCTTGAAATTTCAATCTTCATTATTTCACTAAAAAAAATTCACTCTTATTGATACCTATATTCTCTCTATCCTCTCACCACCTTAGTATCACTTTCAATCTCTACATATCTACTTTCCACATTTTACTCATTTTGACTACTTCTATCTTGCTTCACACACTTGGTTCATAAGCCTAAAGGCATCAATTCTTATTATCATCTCCTAAAATTCAGTCTATTACTTTAAAAAACATATACTTATCTATTTATATCCCTTTTCAACACTCCAACCAAACCTCAAAACCTCCAAGCCTCATCTTTCACTTACCTCTTATGTGCTCTTTGACACCTTCCATCTACTAGGCTTTGTTTTAATATTTCCACTTGTATGGTCAAATACATACTAATATTGATAAAATAAAATTATTTTTATTTACCCTCTATCTTTTACCTTTTATACATAAGTTATATTGACCTAATTACTCTTATAGATCACTCTTCTAAATCTTGGCTAGACCTAATTCAGTCTCTTGAACCCTTGTTACACACACAATCATCTATTTCTATAATTATAAATTTTTTATAGGTATAAAACCATAAAAATATATTATAAAACACTAAAATATAATTTATCACCAATTTTTGTGACTTTTCATTGGTGGTAACATTCAAAATCTTGTTTTTAGTTTCTAAACCCTAGCTCAGGGTTTCCATTGACCGTCTCAACCTGAGAAGGGTTAATTTGATGCATTAATATTTAAAATTAATTTCATTCTTTTGTGATGAATGGATAAGGTCTATATTTACTTCCCACACGTGATTTACTATTTACATACTTTATAAAAATCCTTTGTTGTATGCTTAATACAATTATGAGTTGGATTGTGTGTGGCTTCATAGTCATCTACAGGTTCTACATTGAATACTTCATGAAATGTATTAAAAACAATTAAAAAAATCATAATAAACTTAATATTAATGTAATATTTGCTTACCAATGTAAACACATGGTCAACCAAATTTCATAGCATCTTTTCTTGTACAAAGTTTATATACAGTCTTCTTTAATATAGAACACATAATGTAGGCAACACAAGGTTTGATAGGTCAAAAAATTTCCTTATTAATGTGAATCTTCTTCTTTATTTATTTTGAAGATTTTCCTCATACATTCTAATGAAAATATCAAAAACATATAAACTATTATTGCTATATATATCTCAATGCAAACAAACTATAAATGTACATAGTTTACTAAAGAAGGACAAAGTTTCTCAGTTTTTCTTCATTTTGGTTCTTTCCTTCTTTATAACCTTGAATCCTTGAAAAATTTTTATTATATTCACACTAATCTATGCAAACACTAACTAAATCTTATAACATGCATTCTTTTTTTATATAGCTAACTTCCTAATCTTGTCAATGCACATTGCATGATAGTTACAACTTCAAGTTTTTTTGGATTTACATTGTCTTTTCATCATACACATTGAATAGACCACTTTAAAAACACATAGGACTCGTAGATTACCATTGAAAAAAATTTGATATCAATTACACCTCTATAATGAAATTAATTATATGTTCACACAAAATGATTAGATATCTCAAAAAATAAGCAAATATGAGAGATTACACAACAGTAATTGACAATAGACAATAAAGTTGGATAACATAACAAAGCCACTTTGAGGGGGAAACCTCCAAAAAAATACACTAAGATCAAAACACTTAATATTATTCTCAAATACTAAACATTACCTCCTATATATAGTCTACTTAGCTATGGTTATTCCATAGGCTGACCTAACTAAGAACATAGAGAAATGTAACAAGAATATAAGAGGTATGTAAGCCACAAGTTAGCCACACATATCCTTAGACACGCCAAATTTTAATGTAATAACATGCCCATCCCCTTAAAAACATTTTTTTTTTTCAATTTTGAGTCAACTTTAGATGTTTTTTCATAAAGGATTCATCCTCCCAAGTGGCACCTACACAAGGCAGATTCTTCCATTTGATCAGGTACTCCTTAATCATTCTAGACTATAGCTACTTAGTGCACATTTAAAGTATCACCTTGGGATCAATAATAACTCTTCCTTATTATTCCCATTTTGGTAACTTAGTTTGAGTATCAAATTTATGTCCAATGACTTTATTTAGGCATGATACATGAAATATTGGATGTATGCGAGTAGAGGAAGGAAACTCTAACTTGTAGGCCACATTACCAATTTTTTGCAATATCTGATAAGGCCCATAATACTTAGGGGACATATTGTTATCATTTTTTTGTTACTTCAAGGAAATATAACTATATATATGTAAGCAAAAAAATACCCAATCACCAATGTCAAAATGCCTCTCACTCCTGTGTTGAACTGCCTGGTACTTCATGTGATTTTGGGCCATGGATAAATTTTCATGTAAGCTTTTAAGGACCTCCTATTGATGGTGAATATGTTATTCAAATACACAAACCTTAGGATGGACCTTCAAGGTTTAAGTGATGTATGGAGGGTGGTATCCATATAGTGCCAAAAATGGAGACATTTTGGAATAACTGTGAACATAAATACTATACCACAATTGAGCAAGGGGAAACCAATGAACCCATTTATCAAAAAAAAAAACAACAGATGTATACTTTCAGACATTTTTTGACTACCTTATTTTATCCATCTGATTGAGGATGATAGGATGAACTATGAGCTAATTGGGGTACCCAAACATGCAAATATCTCAAGCCAAAAATTGCTAGTGAAAATGGGATCTCTATCATTGACAATGATCTTAAGGGTACCATGCAATTTTTGAACTATATTGAGAAAAGTAGAAGATACTATACTATCAATAAATGTATATGATAAATAACAAAAATGAGCATAATTATTGAGATGATCCACTATAACTGTGATAACATTTTGACCATTAGATCTTGGTAACCCTATAATTAAATCCATAGACACCTCTTCCCAACATTGGTTAGGGATGGATAAAGGATAAAAAAGCCATGGGGTTTTGATGGTTTCTACTTTATTTTATTGATATATCATACATTTAGCCACATATTTATGGACATCCCCCTTGAGTCCTACCCAAAAAATCTTGCTTGATTCTATGATAGGTTTTTAAAAATCGTGAATCACAACCGATTGGGTTTTGCATGAAGTTCTTAAAGATTTTGTGTTTAAGAAGAGAATTCTTAAATAAGTATAATATGTATTTATACGATAATGCATCACACTTCCATGTGAATTTTTCAAATCCACCCAAACCTTATTGAATATTTTGAATCAAATCATGGGTAGCATTATCATTTTCCTATTTTGATCATGCTTCCTCTAGCCAATCTACCTACATAATGGTCATAACACATATCAATGCCTCAACTGATTCATCCTTATTATATAGTGCATCTACCACTACATTTTCCTTGACTTTCTTGTAAATTATTTCAAAATCATAGCATAACATCTTAGTTACCCATTTATATTGTTCTTGAAATGATAATCATTGTTAATTTTTTTTTGAGACTATCATGATCAATATTTACCTAAAAGTGATGATCCATCAAATAAGGCCTCCATTATTTGACTATATGTAAAATGACCATCATTTCCTTCTCATAAATGGGCTTGTGCTGATTTTTACCCTTTAGTTGATGAATTTTAAATGTAAGTGGTCTACCTTCTTGCATGAGTATAGAACCATAAAAGTCTTGGAAAATTAGGACTGGCCAACCCTGGAGTGGTGCACATAACCAATTTCAATTGTTCAAATGCCTTGGTAGTTGTATAAGTCCACTAAAAGTAGTTTTTATTTAACAAAGAGGTGAGTGGGGATGCAATACTACCATAACCTTTGAAAAACCTATGATAGTAATTGGTTATCCCTAGAAATTTCCTTAGTTTCTTGAGTGTCCTACAAACCAATCATTCCACCATTGATTAGATTTTCTTACCACTTTTACTCCATGTAAAACTAGATAACCCAAATACTCAACCACAAAAGATCTAAAATTACATTTGGAAGGCTTGGCATACAATTGATTTTGTTCTAGAATTGAGAGTACCTATTTCACATGTTACAAATGGTCTTCCTAGTTTTTACTTTAAATGAGGATGTCATCAAAAAATACCAAAACAATTTTCCTTATAAATGGCCTAAAAAAATGTTCATCAAATCTAAAAGGTGGATGGTGCATTTTTAGACCAAAATCCATAACCAAAAACTCATAATGGTCCTCATGAGCCTTGAAAGTTATTTTGGGTATGTCTTCATCACGAATCTAGATTTGATGATACCTAGAACACAATATAACTTGGTAAAATAAATAAAACCATTTAATTTATCTATAAAATCATCAATGATAGGAATATGAAACTTATCTTTGATAATTAATGAAAATTATTCACTTTGGTTGTGATAAATGCTTCCTCATTCAACATCTCCTGTACCATATTTTCAATTTCACTTTTTTGGGCATAGGGATACCTGTATGTCTTGATGTTGGGTGGTTTACTATTAAGAATAAGTTTGATAGCATGATCATGCATGTGACTAGGTGGAATTCCTTTTGACATGTCACCAAAAACAACTGAATGAGCATCAATCACCTGTTATAGATCTAGAGGTGTAAATGGATAAGTTGGTTAAACTTTCATGGAAAACAAGTGAGCTATAAATCCTTTAGCACCTGTATGGAGAATATTTATCATTTTATGGGAGCTAACAAGTTATGGAGATTTAACCCTTAATCCCCTTAGCTCAAATGTCTTTCCCTCAAAATTAAAGCACATGAATAATTCCTAGAAATTTATCTCAATAGTGCCCAAAGTGGTGAGCCACTATAATCCTAGAATAATGTCATCTCCCCCCATGGGAATAAAAAACATATGAAAATACAAAAAGTAATCTCCCATGGCCAGCTTAATACTATGGAATTTTCTTGAGTAGCTGACAATACCACCATCTATAATCATGACCTAAAATTTTGGAGCAGGATAAATGAAATAGTTCAAACAAGCAACCAACTTACTATTGATGAAGTTATGTGTGCTCCCAAAATCAATAATTATAGTAACCTTATATTTATTTAGGAAACCCACCAACTCAAGTGTTTGGGGAGTACTAATACCTGAAAGGTCATGATAGGAAATAGTAAGCCAAGAGTCTTTAGATTCCTCTTTAGGACCTTCTTCATCTATGCTAATTGCCTCTTCCTCATCATCATCCTCATTGGCACCTTCAATGTAATACAACTTATTTTCATCATAACTATGGTCTTTAATCCATTTACTGTCACAACCATAACACAACCCTTTGGCTATCTTTTCCTCAATTTGTCAAGGTGTCAATCTGGTGGGTTGAGGAAATGATGGTGTTGGAATGGTGTGATCATGACTAGTAGTGAAAGTTTTCCATTTGACCATCTCTTTTTCTTCTACCATGCATGCCCATGGGATAGCTTCTAATATAGATGCTGGGTTAAACATGCAAAATTCTAATTGGATGATATCTTTGATGCCACCCAAAAAAATATCAATCAAATATTCCTTAGTGATGTCTTCCACCTATAAGGATAGATTCTAAAATTGATGAATATAATCCTTCACAGTTCTTGTTTACCACAGTTTGGCTAACTATCTGAATTAGTTCTTAGAGACATTATTTTGATAATGGGCCAAAAAATTATCAGTGAAAATAGACCATGTAACAAGAGAACCATTATTTTTATTTTGAGCACACAACCAACAATACCAAATGAATTGATTAGGTTCCAGAGATAGAGACACCACTATTACCTTATAAGAACTAGGATTTTGATGTTGATCAAATAAATTTTCAATTTGGGTAATCCAAGTGAGAGGATCCTTATAATAAAATTTATGCATGTCCACATTTGGAAACATAAATTTCACACTAGAATTAGAGTTTTTAGTGTTGAGAGGAGGAGGACCCAAATGATGAAGTAGAGGGTTATTTGATTGTAACTGAGATGCAAGGGTAGCCAAATGCATGGTGATCTAATGCAATTGAGTGTGAACCCCATTAATCTCTCTATGCATCTCTAAAACATTAGTTTGAACTACAATGAAGTCATCATGCCATACCAAGCCCTTTATGTCAACCTGAAGTTGATAAATTAATGGATTTAAAGTTCTAGATTCCATGTTATCAACAGAAGGAGTCTTAGAAGTTTCTTGCCCCTCTTTTATTTCCTAAGTATCAGGACCTGTCATATACAAACCCTAAGAGGGGTTTTACCCCCAAAAAAGTTTACTAAGAGATGGTACCATTATTATTGCCTCACCAAAATGAATCTAATTAATACCTTTGCATACTAGGGTAAAATATTTCAACACCAAAAAAATATACTTATATAATATACCATTATGATCATCTTGTTGAGATGAATCCAATGACTGCAAATGTGCAAGGATAATTTTTTTATAGACTTTTTTTAAAATATATTTTTTTCAAAAAATCATTGTTAACATTACTACGATGGCAAAAAAAAATAATTCTTCCCAGATTGCAATTTATGTTTTTTCCCTCCTTTTGCTAACAGAAGTTGCTCCTCAATAGATCTAAAAAAACAATATGCAAGAAACTTGCCCGAATCAAATATCTAATACCACTTGCAATGAAATTACTTATATGTTCACATAAAATGATTATATATCACACAAAATAAGAAAATATGAGAGATCACACAATAATAATTGACAATAGAGTAGAATACTAGATAATATAGCCAAGCCACTTTGAGGGGGTAACCTCCATAACAATACATTAAGAGATGAATATTTCATATGATGATTAAATACTAACCACTACCTCCTATATATAGTCTACTTAGCCATGGTTATTCCATAGGCTGACCTAACTAAGAACACAGAGAAATGTAACAAGAATATAAAAGAAGTACGTAAGCCACAAGTTGGACACACATATCCCTAGACATGTCAAAGGTTGAATAAACCACTTCAAAAATTCATAAGACTCATAAATTACCATTTAAAAGCATTTCATATCACTCACACCTTTCATCAACCTTAAATATCACTCTAAAACACATCTATAAATTCAAATCCCACTTTTGGTGGGAAAACACAATATGAGCTTAAATTTAATTTTTGTTACCACCTAGGACTTCTAACAAGTGTAAATAGATTCTAAAATAACCCTAAAACCTATATCAACCCAAAATTGTAACTACTAATGATGCCCCTGCATCATACTAATAGCTTAGAAAAGTTTCCCATGAGTTCCTATTCATGCTTCATTACTACTCTTGAATAATTAATCTTGTTGCCATCTACTACAACTAGTCTCATGCAAATGCATGTTTTCTTCAGCTTTAAACTCATACTTATTATTCCCTCTTCCTATATTCATCCAAGATATACCTGTAACTAATAACCAATCATTAAAAAAACCACGTTTATCCTCATACCTTTGAGGCATTCTCTAGCTCTTCTCCTTGTTTGCATGTTTATCTTGATGCCAAACATCTTCATATACCTTGAAAGGATCATTTCTCATCATTACATCAATCACCAACTCATCTTGTTATTCTCTTATTATTGTTTCTCCTTCATTTATAACATATCCTTCAACTTTGATATCATTGACTTTAGCATTCTCAACCTTGGAAATTTGCATTTGTAGCTTGTCTTCTTGTACTTGACTGCTCCTTGCCTTCATAATTGATCTTACCTTATACACCATTTATGCATGACATATTTGATGTTATCTTTTGTCAATTCCTTCACCATCTATTTATACATATGATGAGGATTGAAGTCATCTTCCCTCTACATTATTTCATTCACAGTAGAATATGATTCAAAATCCTCATACCTTTGCTTATTTTGTTGTTCCATTACTTCTTTGTCTTCTTTTACATCCTCTTAAGTGAGGATCGATTCATACTTCATGAAATATTACCTCATAAATGACTTTCATGATTATTCCTCTTTTAACATTAAGACTCTATGTTAAGCTTTTCCTTCCTCTTGGTTCCTCTTGAACACTACATGATCAAATGTTGCCTCCTCTTATTCCTTGAGACTATGCATTGGGTCTACTAGTTCATCTCCTTCATCTAATCTCACATTTACATACACACATGCTAAAAAATCATTAGTTTTAAATTCACAAGGATTACTTTCCCCCTTACGTATCTTCTTAGGTTACCTTACTAGTAATTCCACCATTTGTCTTCTTCTCTTATCTATCATCTACTTGAGAGGTCATCTCACTCTCTTCTTGATTTGTACAAATAATCTTGGTCTTACCTTTCCAATAATTTATCTAAACTTTCCAAAATCATATTCATTTCATAAATATATTTCTCTCTCTCTAGTTCTCTTTTCTTCACTTCTTTTTCTTTTTCCAACTTCTTGTGGCAATCCTCATTCTTAAAGCCATTCATCTTTCTCTTTATCTCTTCACTCTTTACACTCTTTCTAGGTCTCACCTAGACCTATATTATTAACAATATTACTTGTCTCCTTGACCTCACTTGGGTCTTTCTCTTTCTATCTTCATTTCTTCTTGAGCTTTCTCCTTTTGAGCTTTCACTAGCTTTCCTTTATGTTTATAAACTTGTTTGGATTAATGGCTTCAACCACATAACTATTCACATTTATACCTCTCTATCCATTCTTAAAATATTATTATAAAATCATAATAACATCTCAAAGTAACCTTCAATGTGATCAATAGAATATTCATACAAACTTAACTAACATTTTCAAAACATAAAGCATATATCCTCCATATAACTTACCAGCTCTGATACTAAAATGATGCAAATGTGTCTAGAAATTGACCTTATATGGATGGAAAAATTAACTTATAATCTTTACCTCTACCAACCCAATTCTAATTTACTTATCATGTCCTTGATGTCTTTCTTAAAGTCTGTGCTTAAAACTTTATCACTTTTCATCTCTTTGCCTATATTAGGATTCCAAATTCTCTCTTGAAATTTCAATCTTCCTTATGTATTTAAATAAAATTCACTCTTAGTGATACCAATATTACCTCTATCATCTCACCATGTTACTATCACTTTTAATCTCTGTATATCCACTTTCCACATCTCATTCATTCTGATTACTTCTATCTTGCTTCACACACTTGTTTCATAAGCCTAAAAGCATAAATTCTTGTTTTCATCTCCTAAAATTCACCATATTGATTTAAAAACCATATACCTATCTATTTATATCCATTTTCAACACTCCAAAAAAACCTCAAAACCTCCAAGACTCATCTTTCACTTACCTTTTCTATCCTCTTTAACACCTTCCATCTACTAGCCTTTTTTTGACAATTTCCACTTGTATGGTCAGATACAGACTAATATTGAGAAAATAAAATTATTTTTAGGTACAATATATCCTATAACTTCTCTCTATAAGGTATATTGACATAATTCCTCTCATATGTCACTCTTCTAAACCTTAGCTAGACCTAATTAGGTCTCTTGAACCCCTATTACACAATCATCTATTTTCATACTTACAAAGTCTGTACAAGTCTAAAACTATCAAAATATATTAGAACACACTAAAATCCAAATGACCACCAATTTTTTTGACTTTTCACAAGTGAAAATGCTCATAATCTTGTTTCTAGTTTCTAAACCCTAGCTTAGGGTTTTCATCGACTGTCTCAACTTGAGAAGGGTTAAATTGATGTATTACTCTTTCAAATCAATTTCATCTTTCTATGATGAATGGTAAAGGTACATATTTACTTCCTACATGTGATTTACTATTTAGACACTTTGGAAAAGGCCTCTTTTGTGTGCTTAATATAATTATGAGTTGGACTATATGTGGTTTCATAGTCATCTAAAGATTCTACATTGAATATTTCATGAAATGTATTAAAAAAATTAAAAACCTCATAATAACCTCAATATCAATGAATAATCTGCTTACCAATGTAAATATATGATCAACCAAGTTTCATAGCATCTTTTCTTGTACAAAATTTATACATAGTCTTCTTCTTTAATACAAAACATCAAAACATAGAATGTAGGCAACACAAGATTTGATAGGTATACAAATTTCCTTCTTAATGCGAATCTTCTTCTTTATTTTTCTTGAATATTTTCCTCATACATTCCAATTACAATCTAAAAAACATCTACACTACTCTTTATATAAATATCTCGATGCAAACAAACTAGAAATATATAAACTTTACTAAAGAAGGACAAAGTTTCTTAGTTTTTATTCATTTTGGTTCTTTCCTTATTTCTAACCCTGAATACTCCAAAAAAATTTATTCTATCCAAACTACACTACATACACACTAACTAAATCTTATAACATGCATTCTTTTCTTATGCAACCAACTTCCTAATTGTTGACCAATTTTGGTCCTACAAGCCAAAATTGGGCACCCCTCTTTCCTTTTCCTTGTAGGGTCTTTTAGCCCAAGTTTTGACAAGTTCATCCCACAGCTGTCTTGTGGGCCTTTCTTTGACATGGATTTTTCCATGAAAAAACTAGGTTTTTCCTTCTTCTGATTGACAAATTATCTAGGTTTGGAAAGCAAGAGTTTGACTTGAAACCCATTTCAATCTTGAATGCTTAACAGGGAAAGTAGGTTACTTCAGAAGGCCTTTTATCGGCAAAATAGACTAACTTCAAAGGGCCAAGGGTCTTTTATAAAAAGTTTTAAGGGTAGGTACCCTTGCAGAGGGCACTTAGGTGCCAAACAAGACCTTTAAAATTCTTCTTAAAGGTGCTTTAGAGGCTGAAAAGCCTGTGTAGGAGGTAGGAAATTGATAAAATGGACCTTTATAAAATCCTAAAGGGTAACGTTTGGCTCAAAGTGTCTTTACAAAGGGCAGATGGTCAAAGAAAAAGGCCAAGGTAGAAAGCCCAAAAAGTACTTGCCCTTTAAGAAATTGGATAGGCCAAGGAGAATTCCTTTAGAAATTCTACCTGAAGGAAATCCAAAGAGGATCACCCAAGGAATGAATTTTTTCAGACAAAATGCCTAAAGGAATTCCTTCGGATATTTTGTCCAAAGAAATTTGACAAGTGAAGAAAGCCAAATAAATTTGGAAGACAAGAGTCTGAAGGGCAGGTGCCCTTTTAGAGGGAACTTGGCCATATAAAATAGGACATTTTAATTTTTTTGAAGGGTCACTTTCCCTTCAGAAAGGTCCATTTGCAAAAAGCTGAAGGAATTGCCAAAGGGGGTGATAGTCCCATGGACATCAAATTTAAGATAATAAACTAGCCATTGGAGTTCAAATGTCTAGTGATAGGCCCATGAATTTCAAATTCAAGTTAGAAAAATATCTATTGGTTTTCAAATGATATGACAAGCCCACATACGTCAAATTTAAATTGATAGGTTAGTCATTGGGGAGAAGCCAAACAATAATTCTTTCAGACAAAATGTCTAAAAGAAATCATGAGTGGAGGCCTAAAGGGTTGTCAAAGGAGGGATTAAAAAAGTGGCAAGAACAAAGGAATAATTCCTTCAAATATTTTACCTAAATAAATTTGAAGGCCTAGAAGGTCAAAGAAAGACTCAGCGACCCATCGAAGAAGGAGCCTGAGAGAAAAAAGATAGCCCCAAGAGCTTGAATTGCTAGGAAAAGGACAAGAAATAGCAAGAAAAGAGAAAAGTAGAGTGGGTAACCCAAAACATAGCCACACACATATAAGACAAATTTTCAAAATACTCTAGGTGACATAGTAAATCATGCACAGGGATGAACCAGACTAAGCTAGGTGGCACACGAATCATCAACAGGAGAAGTAAATGCTTTCAGGTCGAATAGTATCCATCGAATAGACATTAAGAGATTCAATTGCAAACATTCAAAGGAATGGCCCATGTTTCCTTATTTGAACATTAATGTGTAGCTATATACGTGATTATTTAAGAGAGCATGGCCTAGAACATGAAGAGGGATGGCCTTATCGATTGATGAGAGAAGTGACCCATGCCCTTGTAGACCTAGACAACAAAGTCAATATCTAAAACACCTACAACATGGATTTTACAGGTGCATTTAAGGAGAGATGACAATAGCATGGGCTAATCTTTCACTGTAGGAGTGTTTAATGCAGCATGGGCCTCATTCCCTTGACTGGTCAATGACCTTTTTCCAAGTTTTTTATATATTGTAACTTTTCATTTATGAGAAAGGATCTCTTAACTTTGTATAGTGAAGCCTTAAATAAATTTACCTTTAATCAAAAGAAGTGTTTTACCTACATTTGAGCTTTCACTTTTGCATATTCCTATGTATTATCTTATGTTTAGTTATTTCTTCTAATGATTTCATAAGTCTATGCCATCATATCTAGTGTGTTGTAAATTTTATTTTTTAGATCAACAAGAATTGTTTAGATTGAAGTATAGGCACAAGTGAGCAACTTCCCAACAATGTGTCTTTAGAACACCTTTGGTAGGTTCTTCCTCTTATACCTCTATAAAACCCCTTATTAAAGCATTGATGCAGTTAGTTTCTCATTCAAATGAAGTGTCTATTCTCTCCTTTTGGTGTAAAGTGTAGTTAAACCTAAGGAGACTAATCAATTTTGGCACATCACCACTTTAGTTAGGTTCTATTTTATAGTATCCTTCTCTCTTTTCACCCCCCATTATTAGTAGTAGAGTTTCAGGGCCTTAAGGTACAAGGGGAGATAGACTATAATATAGAGATTCATTCCTCAGTTTTGTCACCCATGGTAAGAGGAATGTCTCCATTATGCCATGTGGAAGAAGGGAGCTAAGTTTAATTTCAAAGGGTGCAATCCACAATGTCAATAGGTTTTTACATGCTTTATGGGAAAATTTTGCATCCTGTGAGTTTCAAGATTGGTGTTGGTCCTATTACTATGAAAAATCCAAAAGAAAGAGCTATAATCTAGTATCCGGTGACTCCATTCTAAGAACTCAGTCTTTGGTTAGAGATCAGCATGGCATCCCATGCCTAAGGTCATTATAATATCTTCTTCTAAGGGTGTTACTTTTAAATTTGTTGAGCTGCCTTTAAACTTAGCAAAGAGGCTAAGGTTTACAATAACTCATCCATACACAACAAACAACTTTCCCAAACCTACCATAAAATACACCTACACAAGGAGACCCTAGTTGAATCTTGTCACAACCATGGCATTAAATTTTGTGGCCTTCAATGGTTAGAGTCCTTTGAACCTTCTGTAATATGACCCAATTCTAGGGACAACTCTCAAGAGTGTTCCTCCCTTTAGTGGAAAGGGGCCAATCACTACTATTGAACATATTAAAAACATAGCCAACCTTTGCAACATCCATAATATTATTGAGGAAAATGTAGCCCTCAAGTTGTTGACCTTGTCCTTTAAATGGAAAATTTTGGACTGGTATGGGACCTTGCCTATAAATTCAATTGGATCATGGAATGAATTAGTGACCCTCTTAACAAATAGGTTTGGAGAGAAAAGTGACCATTTGTCTCTAGCTGAGGAATTGAATACTATGAAGAGAGCCCCACATGAATTTATGCAATATTTTAACACTAGATTCTAAAAGAATTGGAACATAATCCCAATTCTAGTGAGGCCAATCCCAAGCTATGCCTTCCTTTACTATTTAAAGGCCTTGAATAGTGACATTGTTATCATGATACAGTCCATGGGTAGACATGTTTACCTACTTCTTATGAAATAGCCATAGCTACTAAAAATTGTTTGGTTCAAGAAGGAAAGATAGCTCTTAGACCTCATATACCACTCTTTCCTAATTTATAGCCCTTATTTCAGCATATTACACCCACTTTAGCTCCTCTAACTAGTGTAGAAAGGCCAACTGCTACCCCTAAAAATGATCTCCATAAAGTTAAGATCCTACTATAGAGTGTTACTAATGAATTAGTTGCCCTCAAGAGGTAGCAAGCTCAGAGTTATTGACTGAATCAAGGATACCAATAGTTTAGGTAGATAAATACACCTCCTTTCTAAAATTATAATCAAGGGTAGGGTCAAATTACACAAGTCAAGCCTTATCAGAGTTACAATCCAAATGCCCCTTCATCATCCAAGGATCTTATGCCCACTCAAAATAATTTTATATAGGAACAACCTAATTATCCACCCCTGGGGCATGGTCAATAATAGGTTGCTTATGCCAATGAGCTACCAAATCAATTTATGACCACAAAAGGTGATCAAGAAACCCAATTCTCAAGTTTTGAGGTGTAAACACAACCAAGGATGGACAACAGGTAGGCTCAATCTGATTCCACTCTTATGAACCACATGGAAGGGGAGTTTTATGTAGTCAATTATGTGGGGAACATAAAAAATCATGATGATTATGTTGCAACTAACACCAAGTCTAAGAAGAGATCTATAGAGGAATCTCAAGTATCTACTCAAGCATCTATAGCATCTCTTTTATCACAAGTAAATTAGAAGTTCCCAAATTATAGACTGCCAGTTGTAGCTTCAATTCCTCAAGTTGTACCACAAGTCACAAATGTCCCCAAGGAGAACTCAAAATGGGGTAATCCTTCGATCAATGTGGTGGAAAAATGAAAAATTTGTACATAAACATCTCATTGTGAGATTCCTTAGCAATACCAGGGCAAAAAGATATACTCCAAAAGGAATTGCATGGGCTAAGTGACCAAGTTATCTCAGCAAAGGCTGATAATGTGTTGATAGTGAATGGGGCTCCTCCCATGGGATGTCAAGAAAATAAGGATGAGAAGGTCCCTCCTTTTTATCTATCATTGATTATTGGTGATTTCTTGGTCAAAAATTGCATCATTGATAGTGGAGCAAGCACCTTAGTTATGTCCAAGTGCATAACTGACAAGCTATGACTCAAATATGAGAAAATAACCAAAGGAGTTTTATATTTGGATGGATCACTAGCCAAAATATTGGGAGTGGTAAGAGGATTGAATATAACTCTCCATGCCTATCTAACCTTCTCAATTCACCATGATGTGGTAGTGGTAAATGTTCCCCCTTACTTCACTCTTTGATTATCCAAGGATTTCATGTCCAAGATAGGTGGGTACTTGGTAGCAAATCGGTCTTACATGGTTTTTAGGATGAAGTATGGAATGAAAATGAAGATTGAGTCAGAGCCCATTCACAAATATCACCTTAGACCAATCCCCATCATCTTCCCTTATAGGATTTGTTGACCTGCTCCTAGATGAATGGGGAAATGATAATTTTGGACATGATCTTTACAAGTTCATTGAAGAGGCAAGTCTTGGAGTTTACTACATGCATGAAGAAGATACTTTCATGCCAAATTTTATGAAGGAAAACTAAAAAATAAATGTTTTATGGAAACTTTTATTTGATAGATCTAGAAGCAAGTTGGGAGTTGGTGGTAGCGCAATGCTGGTTTCACCTTCAAAGGAAAAATAATTCTCAAATTTCAGATTCTAGTTATCCTACACTTACAACATAGTGGAGTATGAATCTCTTGTTCATGGTTTAGCGTGGGGAAGGAAAAGAGGAATCAAATAATTTTAAGTGTTTGGAGATAGTGCGTTGATTATGAACTAGGTGAGGGGTCAAAACTTGACCAAGAACTCCCTACTCAAGTCTTATAAGCACTGGGTGTGGGACCTAATGGAGAGCTTCACTACTTTCAACATCACTTCCATCCTAAGAAAGGAGAACAAATATAAATATAGACTATCAGTAATTAGTGCTCATTTTGATATTCCCAAGGGGGTGATATAGGACAATAATCAACACCCTTTAAAGGTGATAGTGAGGCCCTCCATACTAGACAATGTCATCAATTGGTAGGTGTTTGACAGTGACCAATAGATAGCACATTTATTATAGGAGGAATCTAATTTCACTTCTAGGAATCAATCCAATCTATAACAATATTATGAGGGTAGATTGTTCAGATGAAGACCAACAAACATCGTAAAGGTTTGGTCACTCTTGAGAGCATATTTAATGAGGATGACCAACTCAAGAGTGATAAAGCAATCATGTCAACCAAGAAAGAGAATTATGAAAGGGTAGAGATATTCAAGGATAAATTAATTTCACTTGGGAAGTTATGTACCAATGAAGAAATGCATGCTTTCAATATGTTATGCCAAAAGTTTGCCAATGTCTTTGCTTGGGAGTATGGAAATTTGAAGGGGTTTGACCCAAGCTTGGCTGAACACAACATCGAGCTGGAAGAAGGTGCCAAACCCATCAAGAAAAAACAAAGGCCAATCAATCCGAATATTGAGCCTCTCATGAGGAAGGAGATCACCAAGCTGATTGAGTCCAAGATCATCTTTCCTATCAAATACTCTTCTTGGCTGGCCAATTTGGTCCCAATTAGGAAGAAGAATGGGGAGATCAGATTGTGTGTTGGTTTTAGAGACCTGAATAGAGTCTCATTAAAAGATCACTATCCCTTCCCAAGTATGTATTATATTCTCTAGATGGTGATAGGTAGTGAGCGATTCTCCCTCCTAGATTGGTACTCTAGGTACAATCAAATTTTGGTGTAAGATTGTGACTAGTACAAGATAGCCTTCACCACCAAGTGGAGAAATTTCACCTATAGGAAGATGCCATTCAAACTTTCAAATGTTGGAGCAACCTTCTAATGATATATGGATATGTCTTTCTAACATTTTATAAATGAAATTGTCTTAGTTTATCTTGAGGCAAATATTTGAGAGGTGTAGAGAGTTTGACATCTCTCTCAACCCTAAGAAATATATGTTTATTGTCCATGAAAGCAAACTCTTGGGTCATGTCATTTCATAAAGGGGCTTAACCATTGATCCAAAAAGAGTGTACACCATCTTAACATTGTCCTTATCTAAACACAAGAAGGGCCTACAAAGCTTATTTGGAAAAATAAACTTTATTAGGAGATTCATCCCTAATTTTATTGAACTAGTCAATCCACTAACTTCCATGCTGAGGAAGGATGAAACATTCATATGGATAGCAAGGAGAAGAGAAAGATTCAAAGGCATAAAAAAAGCTATTGCCTAGGCTCCCACCCTGACTAGTCTAGACTTCTCCAAGGATATCATTCTCTACACCTTTGGCAATGAAGAGGTAATCTTTGCTAAACTCACTCAAGTGAATGGTGAAAATTTGGAACAGCCTCTCAGATTTTTTAACCAGGGCTTAGAGGGATATGAGATAAGGTACACATATGTTGAGAATTAAGCATTTTTAGTCATATGAATCCTAAATAAATTTAGACATATGTTGTCTAATATAAATATTCACATCATGGTGCCACATCCTAGTGTAAGGGATTTCTTATTGAGCTGTGACTTGAATGAGAAAAGGGTGGGGTAGATCACCAAGGTAATGGAGTATGATGTGGAGATCTAGACCACCAAGCTATTAAGGGGAATAGGGCTATGTGAACACCTCACTATATACTTAAAAGAGCCAAACAAAGATGTTCTGATACTCCATGATGAAGCTATAGTAGAAGTACCTACAATAATGAAGAGCTAAGCACAAGACACGGTTCATTTATTTTGAATTGGTGAGTGTCCACAATGTCTTGATAGAACTAAGAGGAGGTATTTTAGGCTCCAATCCCTTCCTTATGTCTTAGCTGATGGAATGATATTTAGAAAGGACTTTTTAGGGGTACTCTTGAGATGCATTAATTTAGATCAAGTTGATAGGGTACTATTTGAGTTTCATGATGGACCAGCTGGTAGTCACTTTGCTCCTAAGGCCATAGCTATAAGGATTATAAGGGCTAGATACTTTTGAACCACTTTTTTCAAAGACACTCATGCTTGGGTAAGGAGATGCTAGAAATGTGATTTCTTTAATGGGAAGCAATAGTTGGCTGAAATGCCTTTGCATCCTATTCAAGTGGAATAGTCATTCATGCAATGGGTTTTGGAATTCATAGGGATGATCAACCCTCCTTCTAGTGTTAGCCATAAGTGGGTCTTGACTACTAAACATTATTTCATAAGATGGGTATAATCCATCATTTTGAAGGAAGCCAATGAGAGTGTAGTCTTAGACTTCTATGAAAGTATAGTGACAAGATTTAGGGTCCCAACCATAATCATTTCAGATAATGCATTGGCCTTCTTGGGAACAAAGAAAAGTGAGTGGGAATTAAGATATGGCATATATCTCAACACTTCCTCCAACTACTACCCACAAGGGAATGGGCTAGCTGAGTCCACAAATAAAAACTTGATTAGGATCATTAAAAGGACAATGGAGGAAAATCAAAAGACTTAGCATGCCAAGTTGAAGATAGCTCTATGGGTAGACATGATCACTCCAAAAAGGGTAGTTATAAATTCACCATACACACTTGTGTATGGAAGGGAAACTAGAATTCCTATTTCACTTGAGTTACCAGCCTTGGATCTTTCCCATTAGCTATAATTGGTAGAGAGTGACAGCCTGGAGGTCAAGTATTGTGAACTAATGGAGCTTCAAGAGGCAAGAGACCAAGCCATGGATGCAATGGCCAGCCACCAACAATAAACAATGAATCATTTTGATAGATATATTCATCAAAAGGCTTCTTAGAAGGTGACATCATCTTGAAATGGGATGAGGACCAAGTCAAACTTGGAAGGCATACAAAGTTTAATGCCTTATGAAGTGGCCCACATGTCATCACCCAATGCAAGTAACATAACAAATTCCAACTCTCTAAGTTGGATGGTGAAGAACTACATATCCTAGTCAATGGGATATATCTTAAACATTGTCACTAAATTTATCTTGTTATGTACATAGTTTTATTATCTTTTTCTCATTTTCCCTAAGTTCTTTTATGTATGTCTATAGTTTTTTATCCTTGTGTGTGTTTATTTTACCTTTTGAGGTAAATATTTATTGGTTCTTAGGTTTTTCAATGTTATTTCTAGCCTTTCAAGTTGCATCCTGACTCCATGCCTAATGGACCTTTAAGCCATCAGTCTTCTTATGAGTAACAAACATGCTTCCCCTGTGAATCACCAAATGTGTTGACTAATTTTGGTCCTGTAGGCCAAAATTGGGCACCCCTCTTTCCTTTTCCTTGTATGGTATTTTAGCCCAAGTTTTGAAAAGTTCATCTCATAGCTATCCTGTGGGCTTTTCTTTGACAGGTCTTTTTCCATGAAAAAACTAGGTTTTTCCTTCTTCTGATTGCCAAGTGCTTTGGGTCAAGCAAGCAAGAGTTTGAATTGAAACCCATTTTGATCTTGAACACTTAACAATTCAAGTAGGTTACTTTAGAGGGACTTTTATTGATAGAATGGACTAAGTTCAATGGGGTAGGGGTCTTTTACAAAAAATTTGAAGGGTAGGTACCCTTGTGGAGGGCACTTAGGTGCCAAATAGGCTCTTTGTAATTCTTTGGAAAGGTGACTTAGAGGCCAAAAAGACTTGTAAGAGGTAGTAAATTGACAAAATGGACCTTTATAAAAGCCTAAAGGGCAACCTTGGGCTCAAAGTGTCCTTACAGAGGGTAGATGGTTGAAGCAAAAGGCCAAGGTAGAAATCTTGAAAAGGATTTTGCCCTTTAGGAAATTGGACAGGCCAAGGAGAATTCCTTCAGACATTTTTACTGAAGGAAATCTAAAGAGGAACACCCAAAGAACAATTTTTTTTGGATAAAATGTCTAAAGGAATTCCATCAGATATTTTATCTGAAGAAATTTGACAAGTGAAGAAAGTCAAAGAAATTCAAAATATAAGAGTCCAAAGGGTAGGTGCCCTTTTGGAGGGTACTTGGCCATGAAAAGAGGACCTTTTCATTTTTATGAAGGGTCACTTTCCCTTTAGAAAGGTCTATTTGGAAAAATTTGAAGGAATTTCCAAAGGGGGTAATAGGTCCGCAGACATCAAATTTAAGGTAATAAGCTAGCCATTAGAGTTCAAATGTTTGGTGACAGACCCATGAACATTAAATTTAGGGTAGTAAAATAGTTGTTGGTTTTTAAATGAGATGATAGGCCTAAAGATGTTAAATTTAAAGTGATGGGTTAGTCATTGGGGAGAAGCCAAAGAGAAATTCTTTTGGACAAAATGTTCAAAAGAATTCTTTCAGACAAAATGTTTGAAAGAATTCTTTCAGACATTTTGTCTAAAAGAACTCATGAGTAGAGGCCTAAAGGGTTGTCGAAGGATGGCTTATAAAAGTGGAAAGCATAAAGGAAGAATTCCTTTGGACAAAATGTTCAAAGGAATTCTTTCAGACATTTTTCTCAAAGAAATTTGAAGGCCCAAAAGCCTGAAGGAAGACTCAGAAACTCACCAAGGAAGGATCCTGAGAGAAAAAAGATAGCCTTAAGAGCTCAAATTACCAGGAAAAGGATAAGAAATAGTAAAAAAAGAGAAAATTAGAGTGGGTAACCCAGAACATAGCCACACACATTTAAGACAAATGCTCAAAACACTCTAGGTGGCATAACAAATCACGTGTAGGGATAAACTAGACTAGGCTAGGTGGCACGGGAATCATCAGTAGGAGAAGTAAATGATTTTAGGTGGAAAAGTCTCCATTGAATAGCCATTAATAGATTTTGTTTCACACATTAAAGGGAATGGCCCATGTTTCTTTGTTTGGACATTAATGAGTATCCAACTTCATGAGCATTCAAGAGAGCATGATCTAGAACATGAAGAGGGATGGCCTTGTTGGTTGATGAGAGAAGTGACCCATGCCATTGCAGGCCTGAAAAATAAATTCAATATCTAAAGTACCTAAAAAATTGATTTTACAGCACATTTAAGGAGAGATGACAATATCATGGCATAATCCTTCACTGTAAGAGTGTTTAATGTAGCATGGGCCTCATTCCCTTAACTGGTCAATGACCTTTTTCCAAGTTTTTTATATATTGTAACTTCTCATTTTTGGGAAAGGATCTCTCAATTTTGTATGGCAAAGCCTTGAATAATTTACCTTTAATCAAAATAAGTGTTTTACCTCAATTTGAGCTTACACTTTTGCATATGCCTATGTATTATCTTATGTTTAGTCATTTCTTCTAATGCTTTCATAAGTCTATGCCATCATATCTAGTGTATTGCAAATTATTTTCTATAGGTCAACAAGAAGTGTTCAGATTGAAGTATAGGTGTAGGTGATCAATTTCCTAATAACGTGTCTTTAGAACACCTTTGGTATGTTCTTCCTCCTTATACCTCCATAAAAGCCCTTGTTGAAGCATTGATGCAGTTAGTTTTTCTTTAAAATGAAGTGTTTATTTGCTCCTTTTGGTGTAAAGTATAGGTAAAGCTATTCAGACCAATTAATTTTGGTGCATCACCATTTTAGTTAGGTTTTATTTTATAGTATCCTTCTCTCTTTTCACCCCCCATTGTTGGTATTAGAGTTTACAATTGTATTAATAATCACTCAAAAGAAAATACAATAAAGAAGATGCCACTTCTTCTCCACCACCTCTCAGAGGCTTCCCACACCTCAAGTGAACAGTAATTCTCTCCTCAAAGCTCTCTCTCTTATGGTCCCAATAGACAACTCAAATACAAAATTAGTGTTCACCTCTCCAACCAGTCAGTAACAACACTTCCAGTACACCAAGTACACAATCATACTCCAAGTAGATCTCCCTACTCCTGCAATCAACTTACAATCACTAACAGACCATAGTCAACATGTAGATATCTCTACACCCTGAAGAACCCTTGTCCTTGCCTCACCAAGTCCTTATGATTCTTCAACCAGTACCCTGGTGGATCTTCTACCCAAAATTGCAAACCTGCAACTCTCCAAGATCATACACACTCAGCACCCCTTTGGAACTAGGAGGAACACACCATGCTCTCTTCTCTCTAAAGGAGCTAAGTTTTGCTCTCTTACTCTCTAGCACACCTTTTACAATACAACCCATGAGTCTGTTATATAGATCTCATGCATACAATAATTAGACTCTCTTAATTACAATAATTATACATGCAACTCAAGACTATAATTAGCCTTTACATGCAAACACTCAGTTCAACTAACTAACTATTCATGCAATGAACAATTTTAGAACACACAGGCGACCAACGTCGGTCCCTATCTACCTGGAGGTGACCGACATTGGTCGACCTCCTGCCGATGCCAGTTGTCTTCAGTTCACACTTGCCGATGTTGGTTTCATTCTGCACTACACTCTACCAATGCCGGTCTCCCTGGAACTCAGCAACCTCCTCCATGTTTGAAATAGTTGAAGCTTTTAGCTCCACAACCTAAAAATCTCCCACTTAGAGATAAACAATTGAAATTGTACCTATACCTGTACACTGTATAATTTTTTTCCTGGCTTGTATCCCTCTTCAAGCTCCATCTTGAAGACCACCCACCACACACCCTGTGATGCCTTTCCTGTCATCCAAGTAACCTGCCACATCTGAACCTACATATCCATGTTGTGAAGTCCTTGACCCTGCATAACATGTTAACCTGCAGCTAGTCCCTCTCAAATACCTGAGAATCCACCTTTCCTGAATTGGCTCCAAACTCTCTGACAACTGTCACTGCTTGGGAAAAACTTAGGCCTACACTAGACCTTAGTGATTTCAAACCCTGTTCTAAGTAAAGCTTGAACTGTCCAACCATTGGTGTGATTTCTGATTCTACATATTAAACCCTGCCAACACCATCTTCACATCAGCTCCCATTGGAGACAAAATCTCCATGTCTCTTATGCCAAAGAATTTTGCTACTCCAAATTCCTCATGACATGCCACTGAACTAACCTTACCCTTAGCTCAGCAAAACCCTGCATGTACAAACCTGCTAGCAAACCATCCACATACAATAACAAGATAATGTCATGACTCATCATCCACCTAATAAGAACAAACACAATGATTACACTGACATTGACTGAAGCCCTGCTTTGTCATCCACCTGTCAAAACCTGTACCACTATCGTGCAGCTTCTTCAAGACCATATACCTTGGCCTTCTGTCTCACATATCCATCCACTCTATTATTTAACTTGGGAATCCATTCCTCTATCAGTGATTTCTTCTAGCTGACAACTCCACCAATAAACTCCTATTTAGTTCTTCTCCAAGGACTCACACTCCTCATCCATGCCAAGCTCCCACTATTCCTAGATTCTACCTGCATTGCCTCTTCACATCTTCCTGGTTCTCAACCATTAGTAAGTAATAAGTAAGAAGGTGAACAATGAATATGAGGTTCACTTACCCTTTCAGTCCTCCATATGGGTGTTTGAGACTCCTTGACAGCTTGCTATCTGCCCAACATCCATTCCAGTGACCAATTTCAGCTATCTCCCAATTTGCACCTGACCGATGTTGGTTCCCTGTGACTGACCCTGTCTATTGATGTCGGTTCCTGTATGACCAACATCAGTTCCTGCTGCCCAACACCACTAAATTTTCTGATCTGCACATGACTAACGTTGGTGCCTATCTGTTTGATGTCGGTTCCTCATGACTGACGCTGGTACCTATGTTCGCCTGTGAGTGATAACTTTTACTCACGAGCTCCTTTTGGGTCAAAACCCTATTCAAATTATCATAGCCCTACTCAAAATAATTTAGTCCCCTTAGCTGATCTCTGTCTGTCATCTCCTCCATGAACACCAAGGCTTTCCAGTTCTTAAGTTTGTCAAAGATATTTGTCTTCCACTTAAGAACATGCATTCCATTCTTACATATCTAACCAAGCCTACAAAGCCACATCTCTGCAACAAAAGGTGAATCAGTAATATAAGTAGATAGATAAAGGATACCTACTTTCTTACCACCGTCTAATTCAAGTGCATCCACTATGAGAGTTACTGTGCATCTCTCATCACCTAACTTTCCTGAAGAAATTAGACTCATCTCCAAGACTGGTACCTGCATGACCTCCTTCAACCCCTATGTGTTATCTGTCTGCAATTTCAACTTCACTTCCCCTTTGCCAACAATCTAACAAGGCTCACCAACCCCTAAATAAATCTATCCAAAGTCTCCAAAGACATACCTATGAAAAGATGATCTATTTCAGGTTTCATGGAAAGAGGCAAAAGAATATATAAACCAAGATTCTACTTTATCCAGAGCACCCTATGCAACAAAACCTGCAACATCTGCTTCTACACGCTGATCTTCTACCTACCAACAATCTTCTTTTCCTTGCTCTTTCTTTCCATCAATCAGACCATTCGTGCTATTCAGTTTCTCCATTCATAGCTTACTTTCTTTTGCCATTGCTATATTCCCACTCAATCAGAAACCTGTGAGTAACCTATAATCAACAAACACTAACCATATCTGAACCACCTGTTAGTCAACCCAACCAAAATCTCTGATACCAACTGTCAGGATCCTACTCTCCCCAATAAGAGTATATATGATTACCTCTTGTATTAGCAACTAAACACAGAATTTAACCAGAATGACAAGTAACTAGAAATATGAAACAACACAAGATATGAGAGACAATACACAATTGTATTAATAATCACTCAGAAGAAAATACACTTTTGCATATGCCTATGTATTATCTTATGTTTAGTCATTTCTTCTAATGCTTTCATAAGTCTATGCCATCATATCTAGTGTATTGCAAATTATTTTCTATAGGTCAACAAGAAGTGTTCAGATTGAAGTATAGGTGTAGGTGATCGATTTCCTAATAACGTGTCTTTAGAACACCTTTGGTATGTTCTTCCTCCTTATACCTCCATAAAAGCCCTTGTTGAAGCATTGATGCAGTTAGTTTTTCATTAAAATGAAGTGTTTATTTGCTCCTTTTGGTGTAAAGTATAGGTAAAGCTATTCAGACCAATTAATTTTGGTGCATCACCATTTTAGTTAGGTTTTATTTTATAGTATCCTTCTCTCTTTTCACCCCCCATTGTTGGTATTAGAGTTTACAATTGTATTAATAATCACTCAAAAGAAAATACAATAAAGAAGATGCCACTTCTTCTCCACCACCTCTCAGAGGCTTCCCACACCTCAAGTGAACAGTAATTCTCTCCTTAATGCTCTCTCTCTTACGGTCCCAACACACAACTCAAGTATAGAATTGGTGTTCACCTCTCCAACCAGTCAGTAACAACGCTGCCAGTACACCAAGTACACAACCATACTCTAAGTAGATCTCCCTGCTCTTGCAATCAACTTGCAATCACTAACAGACCATACTCACCATGTAGATATCTCTACACCCTGAAGAACCCTTGTCCTTGCCTCACCAAGTCCTTATGATTCTTCAACCAGTACCCCGGTGAATCTTCTACCCAAACTTGCAAACCTGCAACTCTCCAAGATCATACACACTCATCACCCCTTTGGAACTAGGAGGAACACACCATGCTCTCTTCTCTCTGAAGGAGCTAATTTCTGCTCTCTTACTCTCTAGCACACCTTTTACAATACAACCCATGAGTCTATTATAAATATCTCATGCATATAATAATTAGACTCTCTTAATTACAATAATTAGACACGCAACTCAAGATTATAATTAGCCTTTACATGCAAACACTCAGTTCAACTAACTAACTATTCGTGCAATGAATAGTTCTAAAACACATAGGTGACTGACATCAGTCCCTGTCTGCTTGGAGGTGACCGACATCGACCAACCTCCTACCGATGCCGGTTGTCTTCAGCTCACACTTGTCGATGTCAGTTTCATTCTACACTACACTCTACCAACGCTGGTCTCCCTGGAACTCAGCAACCTCCTCCATGTTTGCAACATTTGAAGCTTTTAGCTCCACAACCTAATAGTTTCAAGGCCTCAAGGTGCATCAAGGGGAGCTAGCCCCTAATATAGAGATTCATTCCTTAGTTTTTCCACCCACATCAAGAAGAATGTCTCCATTATGCCATGTGGAAGAAGGGAGCTGAGTTTCATTTCAAAGGGTGTAATCCACAATGTCAACACTAATCTTGTCAATGCACATTGCATGATAGCTACAACTATAACTTTAAGTTTTCTTGGTTTTACATTGTCTCTTCATGATGCATATTGAATAAAACATTTCACAAACATATAAGGCTCATAAATGACCCTTTCAAAACATTTCATATCACCTACACCTTTCCTCAACCTTAAATAGCAATCTAAAACACAACTACAAATTCAAATCCCACTTTTGGTAAGAAAACACAATATGAGCTTAAATTCTAATTCTATGACCACCTAGGACTTATAAAAAGTGTAAAAACATTCTAAAATACCCCTAAAACCTATATCAACCCAAAATTGTAACTGCTAATGATGCCCTTGCATCAATTTACCTTAATGGGATATAGGCCAAAATCAAAT
>JARHVA010001649.1:905000-907500 GCA_037957365.1 Torreya grandis | reverse complement strand
ATTTTAAATCCAAACTAAAACCTCATATTGAGTAATGATAATAAAATAAATATAAATACCAAGATACTTACAAAAAATATAACATAAACTCATCACTTCTCAATTGTGAACATGTTATTTTATCTTACTTCATTAGATGTGGGTGTTCAATTCATTTATCAAAAAAAAAAAAAAAAAATGAATTGGGAAGCATATGGATGTGAATATCTTGTATTCTCAATAGATGCGTAAGTTGAATTAAGTAGCGATTTGATAGATTGAAGTTCAATGTTGGAAATGGATGATGAAAATTTAATTAATAGGTTTTAAGGTGATGATTTGGATGGTTGGAATAAATATGAAGTTATTTTATAATAATAATTATCAATGGTTGTATTTGAATCTTCATCACAATGGATGATGACTATTTTCCATGTGTGTGAGAGAGAAGGGGAAAGTAATTTTGTAGTTGAAAATGTATTAATGAGTCAAAGTAGTTGTATGACTCACCAAGGTATTTTAATTTTAAATGCTAAATCAAAAAATTGATTGAGGAATTTAAGGAGTTACTTGGATGACTCAAAATTTGGTTGAGATAAGTGTGACAGATGTCTAGATGAGGTGGAAATTCTATATTTTAATTAATTTTAAGAAATTATATGTGCATAATTAATTAATTATAAATTAATAAATTATTTGAAAAAAGGAGGGAAATGTTGTTAGTGGTAAATTCAAGTTTGGGATGGTGATTGAGCTAGTGTGTCTACACCATGCATCACATTTTCTCACTCTTGATCCTTTGTGATTTTAAAAATGAGTTCACATAGAGTTCAAAGATGCTGAGGATTCAAAAAAATCAGGTTTAGATAGGTGATTAAGTCACATTCACTTACAACTTAGGATTTATTTACTTGTATTTTTAATAAAGATAATGTTTTCACTTATCATGAAAACATATGTTCAAAACACAGCCTCATTTTAAATATATATTACCCAATATTATAATTCCATGTGTATTCATTTCAAAATGTCACAATATGCTATAATTCAAAATAAATAATAAGTGGATTTGTATTTTTGAATGATGAATCAATGGAAAAGTTCCACTTTTAATTGTCACATATTTTTGCTAGAAAAATAAATAAATTAAATCTCTCAAAATGAACCAAAATAATGTGGAATAATGCCACACAACTCAAACATAAATAAAATTGACACAATGACACATAACTATCAAATGTGGAAGAATTAGATGGTGATGTCAATCTATGAATGTAAGATTAAAAATTAATGGCCATCACCACCTAATAAACCATCACAAGTTTCATTACAATCTATAATATTTTTCAAGCATTATAAAATAAACACAAATATCATTCTAATTAAGATGTATGTTGAATACAGTTCATAGGATTTATTGGGGATAACATTTATGGGTTTTATTAGAATTTTAATCATAATACTTTTTTTGAAAGATTATATTCTGGTCTAGAGGATCACATATATTTAGCTATGTGAATAATCCATAAAATCTAAAAATGATCTAGAAGCCCCCAAAAATGACATACAAGATGAACAATTGGATAATTTTTAAAGATTTGAAGTTATAGTTGTAAGATAAAACATGCTAACCCTTGGCATGATCGATACCAACAACTTTTGGTATAAATATAGACAAGGGATAAGTCTAAGTGGCCTTAGAGTGGAAATAAAGTCATAGTTTTATCTTATATCAGAGAATTCACTTTAAATTTATATTTTTTATTCTTAGTGTCTTTAAATAGATTTAGATTTTTTAATTTTTTTAATAATAGGTCATATGGAATGGATTTTACAAAAGTAAATAACTGACCATAGGGTTCTATAAATACTTTGTATTTTGACCTATTATAAAAATAAAGTTTTTATCAATATCAATAAAGTTACAAAGTTCATAGGAAAGTTAAATATACTTTATTTTTATTCATTTTCATAGATTTATCATTATGAACGAGTAATTTAATTGAAGAAAATTGATTTGTGTGATTAGAAAAAAAGCTATTTTTTATAGAGTTAGAATGAGTTGATAACTATTCTATCCATTTTATATACAATGTCTATAATTTATATCTTCATTTATGGTTGAATGTGATTTATGAAATTTATCATTAATCGGATATTTTTAGGACAATGTTATGAATCTATTTCAAAAATATTATTTCCATAAACTCTCTATTGTATCTAGTTTTATTGAGTATAAGTAGAGTAGGTTAGATATTATTTAAAAGTTTCTTGACTAATATCAATAGTTGGTTCTTTAAAAACATTTGATTCATGTAGATATATAATCCTTATTTTATACCCTACCATTTTGTTCTTTTTTACTTTCTTTGAGATTTGATTATTGTAATATTTCATTGAAAATACCCATTTGTGGGTGTCATTTTGATCACTTGGGTGAATTTATATTGATGGGTTGTAGGTAAAATGATAATATTCCACCATGAATACATAAGAGAGTCACAACATATAACTCATGGTT
>JARHVA010001649.1:875000-900000 GCA_037957365.1 Torreya grandis | reverse complement strand
TTTTAAGTTGGCTAGTCTCTAGCAGGCCTAATGAAAAATAATAGTGCAAAAGTTAGGCAGTGTGAAAAGGTGGTTTTTGATGTGATTTAATGAAGGAGTGATGCATTTGAGTTCATGGTGGTATTTTTTTAGGACTTTAATGTTATATACATTATTTTTGTAAGGTTTTATAGTCAGTGAAGTGGTTGAAAAGTTAAAGCTAAAATGGCTTATTTGGTTCTTGTGTGACTGTGAGGAGAGAGGTCAATATATTGGTCTGTAAGACTAATATTTGACATTATAAAATATTGATTTTGTGTTTTAAAATGGTTTTAAAATTTTATATAATCATTTTAATGTATTTTAAGTCGTATAAAGTTTTCATATAGGTGTTGAAGGTCAATGTTTCATGACTGCATTTTTTGACAGTCTTGGCAGTTATGTGTAAGTAAGTTACAAGTGATGAAAATTTGAATTTGAGTATAATATTGATGAAAAAAATTACATGGGGTTTTTATTAATTAATTTTAATTCATGATCATGATTGGTATAAGTTTTTTAGGTTAGTTTAAGTGAATAAAATGTGTTCACAAAATGGGTTGTCTGTTCAAGATTTGATTGTGAGACTGTAATTCAAGGAATTGGAATGTAAGACCAATATTTGCCATTAAAACTTGTGAGTTTTAATTTTAGTATGATATAAATATTTAATATTATAATTTAATTCATAAATATTCAATAAAAGTGCATACATGGTTGGTTTAAGTCTAATTCCTTATGATTGTGTTTTGTGTATTTTGGTGGTTCTAAGTGAGCAAGTTTGCAGAGTTATTCTTGAGCCATTATTTTTTAGTGAATTTATTAAAATTAGTTGGGGATTTTCATGATTTAATTTATTATATTTATATATTTTTAATTTTTAATAGGATATATTCTAAAAGAGTGATTGAACTTTATTCTTGTAGGATAATTTTTGAGGTGTACAGGGCTTATAGGGCAGTCTATCATAAAGAAGGATTTAGGGTATGAACAAAGGATAAAGATATAAAAAAATGGAATATGTTAGAATAATTAATTTTAAAATTTTTTGATTAATTTTTTTTGGTTCTATAATTCCATCTATATCTAATAATATCAAGTCTTAGCATCAAGAGAGCAGTACCTATTAAAGTAGGTCTCCATGAGACCTAAAGGGTGAGTAAGACCAATGTTGGTCATTGAATCAAAATGTACCAAGTGAATTAAGAAGATATTAAGGTAATATATATTATTTAATTTTTTTTTATGTTCTAGTTACATGACATGTTGGTGATCAACATGAGAGATATCAGATAGTGTTTGAGTACACACAGGCCTAATGAGATAGTGAGCTGTAAGGAATGTTTCATGAAGTAATTGAATATAAAATGTGTTGTTTAGCTTAGAAGAGGTTATTTTGGATATATTTAATGTGTAATTGAAATATTATTTGTATCTATATAAGTTTAAGGTGTTCTAAGGGATCATGTTCTACACGTTACAAGATAAACCTAATATAATTAGGTCTCCATGTGTCCTAAAGAAGGAACATGTATGATGAATAAGTCTAATATGATAATGAAAAAGGAAAAGCTGATGTAGACCTTGAATTTGAGATAATAAGTGCCCTATATGATTTTAAGCATCAAAAGAAGAGGATGCATTATTTGAGATCTATGGTTAAGGATATTAAGGAACATATTTATAGCTTGAATAATGACTGAGACCATCAAGCCAAAAGGGATGAGAAAATCATCAAGGATCTCAAGAATCAGTTAGAAGGTTTCAATACAAAGTTCATATCAAAAGAAGGTGAGTATGATTAGTTGAAGATATAGCTAGAATATTTGAAGATTGAATATGAGCAGCTCATAGACAAGATGAAAAAGTTTGATAAATAGTATAAAAAGCCAAAACAAGTTAAAATAACCAACATGAAAGTCAACATAAAGAGACAAATCAAGCAACCCAATGCAATGAGGTATTATAATTCTTTTAATGATTGTTGTTTTTCTTGCCATATCTTTGGTTATGGAAAAAGTGATTGTAGAATGGCCTCAAGGGATGAGTTATCATGAGATCATGGGATAAGGAGTGATCAATGAAGAGGTAAGAATAGTAATGTTTTTTTCTATAATTTTCATAATGTGGGACACATTTCAAGATTATGTATTGATAGAGTTAGAAATCCCTCAATACATAACAAGGTATATGGAGATCCTAGAGCTCATGAGAAGGGTTAAACATGTGTATGGAAACTAAAGATATTTAAGGTGAGTCATGATTAGTCTACTATTCAAAATGGATTATTTGATAAGGTAGAGAAAGGATCATATGTAAAGAAATGTTATGAACATGTGTTATCTATATATATTGAAAAAATAGTCAAAGAGAAGAAGAAAGATGACAAGGTGGATGAGTCAAATGTTTCAATCAAGTATAAGTGGATTCTCAAGAGATACTATCAGTCTCATGATAATTTTTAAGATGGTTGAGAATAGTGGATTGGATATCTTGTAATCACTTGAGTTCATGGTGTTTTAGTTTCATATGAAAAGGTGTGGCTCCATTAGGATTCATGGAGAAATTATTATATCAGTAGAAGCATGAGGTTGTACTTAAAAGAGGTTTCATCTTGAGAAGATTCCAGCTTGTTCTATGTTAAGAAGGGGTATTGGTGTAAATATGCTTGAAGTAATATGAGGATAGATTAATAGTCTTATTGACTCATGTGTTAATCTATAAAGACAAAGGGGGAGTCCCTAATTCAATAGTTGGTGTCAAGAGTTTGGTATCTTAGTGTGTGATCAAGAGTTTGATCTTCTTCACTCATGTCAAAGAAGGTAAGTGATATTAAATTCCTAGTTTATTTAAAGGAGATATGCTCAGTCTAAGGGGGATAAAGTATGATTTTAGTAGTTGCAGGTAACCCTTTATCATTAATGTCTAAGGGGGAGAAAGATCAAAAAGGGTGAGAAAAGGTAAGAACTAGATCTGGTAGATGGTTGCCATCAAGAGTGGTTTCCATAGTGTTCTAAGTGTATTTGCCATCAATGACAAAGTGGGTGATTTTTGAGCATTGTCATTGATTTTTAAGTTTTAGCATTGATGTTATTATTGATGTCAAAGGTTCTTGTGAAGGTACATGGTCAAGTAAGATTTAAGGTATGTGTATAATGGGTTATTAAGTAAACATAGTGAGTGTTGATGCAATGAGAGAGATTTTAATCATGGTTAATGAGGTTGATGACAAGTGGGTTAGTTTAGTTGGTAGATATTAGGTTCATAGAAGGTACAATGCATAACAAGCATAGTCATGCCATGAAGAGACATATGCATGGTGAACATGAATATGTATGTGTAGAGATATATGTAGAGCTATTAATTTATTTAAGTATCATATAAGTCATGTGATCAAGTTATGGAGGCATTAATGAGAGTTTTAAGGTGAGTCTATCAGGGTAAGACCTTTAGTCCAAGTCTGCAACTAGACCATTCCTTGACCCTACCTAGCCAAATGAGATATCATGATCTATTATCAAGGGACGTGAAGGATGTATGGAAATGTTTAAGCATGAGAGAGGTTTTATGTCATGAGAATGAGATTTTATTATTTTATATATTTTATGTAAGCTTGTTTGAGTATTATTTCTTGAGTATAAAGTGCTTAACAAACATTGTCATAACACTTATCATGGCATGTAAAGTCCTTGTGTTAAGGTATGAGTATGGTGACTTGGTGAAATGGATGCACAGAGACATGATAGGTTGTATGAGGTTACTTGAGAATGTTTATGAGGTGTTGATTGCATTTATAATGGAATGAAAGTGTGTTTCTAGGTATAGTGTAGCATGAAGACCATGATGTAGGAAGACAGTATGGTCTAATGGGGTATGAGGTTATATTTACAAGGTAAATATGGATAGGTGAGTGTTGTCATAAGCGTGTCATGTTATTTAAAGTATGTTTACCAAGTTTGAGGTCATTTTTTGTAATAAAGTCATGAAAATGTGTTTGGAGATCTCTTGAGTGTGTAGAATGGAGGATTCTCAACCCAAGAAGGATTTTATTTTGCTTATTAGATTTTCAAAATTTGTATGGGAACCAAAGTAGTTAATGGTAGATTTAGAAGGGTCCTAGATCAAAATACCAAGCATTATTTTTTGGATTTAGGGGCTATGTTTTATGAATAATAGTTAATAGTAGAAGTGTGTTTAAACCCTCTTAGAACCCTAATGAAGACTTGATGTTAGATATTTTACTCTAGAGTTCTTAGGATGGATTTTTATGGCTAGATATTTTTTTGGAGAATGTATTCAACTCTTCTAGGCACGTTGAGGTGTGATTAAGTTGTTAAGTGTGTGAGTAGACCTTACAGGAAATTGCTAATTCCTTAAAGATTTATTGTATAAGTTAGAGTTGACAAATTCAAAGTATGAAAATGGATGGAGGATGAATCTTGATACATTTATTTTATTTATATGAAGGTTTATAGATTGGTTCCAAGATTTAGGTGTGAAAATTTGGTGTTCTAAGTTGGCCAGTCGCTAGCAGACCTAATGAAGAATAGTGCTAAGCTTATGCAGTGGGAAAAGGTGGTTTTTGATGTGATTTCATGAAAGAGTGATGAATTAGAGTGAATGGTGGTGTTTTTCTGGGAATTTAATGTATTATACATAATTTTTAGAATGTTTAATAGTCATTGAAAGTGGTTGAAAAGTTGAAGCCAAATGGCTTATTTGGTTCTGGTGTGACTATGAGGAGAGAGGTCAAAATATTGGTCTACAAGACCAATATTTGACATTAGAACATATTTATTTTGTATTTGAAGATGGTATATAATTTTTATATAATAATTTTTATGTATTTTAAATATTTTAAAGTTGTCATATAGGTGTTGAAGGTCAATGTTTCATGACTATGTTTTTTGATAGTGTTGGAAGTTCTATGTCAACAATTTACAAGTGATGAAAATTTAAATTTGAGTATAAGATTGATGACAAAAAGTAAAAAGATTTGTTATTATTGACTTATAAGTCATTATCATGATTTTTATTAGTTTTATACATCATTTTAAATGAATAAAATGTTTTCATAAAATGGGTTTTCTATTTAGGATTAGACTATGAGACTGTAAGTAAAGGAATTGGTCTATAAGACCAATATTTATCATTATAAATTGTTATTTTTTTTCATTTCATGATGATTTTAAGATGTAATAGGATAATTTTCATGCATAAAGAGTCAATAAAAGTGTCTACATAGGTGGTTGAAGTCTAATTTCTTGTGACTATGTTTTAAGGATTCTGGTAGTTTTAAGTGAGCAAGTTTGTAGAGTTGTTATTGAGCCATTGTTGTCTAAGTGAAGTTGTTAAAATTAGTTTGGTATGTTTTATATTAAGTTAAAAGTAGGTTTTGAAGGGACCTTGAAACCCTTTAACAGAATCAAGAAAGATAAAGCATTAACAACCACCAGGAAATGCATTCCCAAATCCTACTGAAGAATAGTATCAAAATCAAGTTTTATAGGCACCTGAAACCACAATCATAGACCAATAAAAGCACCAAAGTTTTATAAGGACCTGAAACCTTAACAAAACCAGGTTTTAAAACCTGACACAAGTACCCAAGTTTTACAAGGACCTGTAACCTTAAAAATCTTACAGCATAGGGAAAAGAATGCTAAATAAAAATATATATCTTTAGCATTCTGCCCTAGCCAACAATGCAGGTTGCCATTGCAATAATGACACACAAGAATTTTTTGTGACAATAAAAAACCCCAAAATACCTTTGGTTTCTCTATCACTATGATTTGATGGATACACTATCAGATCTAGTAATAAAGATGGCCAAATGACAGCCATAGCCATGTCAAGAAAAAGGTCATGTTTCACCACGCCCTCAAACCCTAAAATTGCACTGCCTACAAAAAACAACACCACAATCAAAAAAACAAACCCCAGAACTAGCATCACCAGTGCCCAATTCATCCACCTAATCATTTTCTCATTCTTCCCCTCTGCTAAGCTTAGAAGATTTACCGCCATGGCAATCAAAACATCGTCGAAGAAATCCCCAACATCTGGAAGCACATCAACATGAGCCACGACCCCAGTTGATAGAAGGCGATGGTGAGTAACCAGATCTGGTCACCAAAGGCTGAGCAACCTTAATAAAACATGGTTATGAAGTGAGCCACCTTCTGCATGAGGTGCACCAACATAGATGAAATAAAGTTTCCCCCATCCGTTCACTATTTCCTTCGCAAACAAGATCGGGATGGCAGTCCAACTCAAGTTGGAAATCCAACCCAGGTTCCATCTAAAATATAGAAATATGAGGTAAAAATAGAGTTCCATGTAATAATAGATCTCCCATTACAATGCCACACAGATGTGAGGAAGGGTTTGAGGGGGCTGTGCAGACGCGAGCCCCCAACCCTTCCTTTGAACTAGTTTGGTATGTTAATGAGATCATGTGGTATATTTATATATGTTTCAATTCTAATGAGATAGATGATAAATGAGTGATTTAACTTTATTTTTACAAGATAGTTTTGGAGGTGTACATGCCTAATAAGGATGCCTATCCTAAAGAGGGATTCAAGGTATGAACAAAGGATTAAGATATAAAAAATAATGGAATAGGTCATAAAAATTAATTTTAAAAGTGTTTTATTAGTTTTTATGGTTGGATAAGGCCATCTATATCCAAGAATATCAAGTCTTAGTGTCAAGAGAGTAGACGTAATGAAGTAGGGCTCCATGAGACACAAAGAGTGAGTAATACCAATGTTGGTCATTGAATCAAAATGAAACAAGTTAATTAATATGATATTAATGTCATATATATTTTGTAAACATGTTTTATATGTTTTATTTACATGACATGTAGTTGATCAAGCATGAGATATATGAGATAGTGTTTGAGTATACACATGCCTAATGAGACAGTGACTTGCAAGTAATGTTTCATGAAGTAGTTAAATATATAATGTGTTTTTCATCTCAAAATGGGTTATTTGGGATATATTTGAAGTGTATTTGAAATTATATATATATATATATATATATGTATATGTATATATATATATGTATATATATATATATATATATATACATATGTACACACACATATATATATACACACACATATATATATATATATACATATATATATATATATATATATGTACATATATATATATATATATATATATATATATATATATATATATATATATGTACATATATATATATATGTACATATATATATATATATATATATCTACATATATATATATATATCTACATATATATATATATATATATATATATATATATATATATATATATATATATGTATGTATATCTATGTGTGTGTGTACCATATGTGTATATATATATATATATATATATATATATATATATATACATATGTACACACACACACACACACACACACACACACACACACACACACACACACACACACACACACACACACACACACACACACACACACACACAGGCTATTCTAATGTATCATATCTTACACATTATAAGACATACCTAATGTAATTAGGCATCCATGAGTCCTAAAGAAGAATGTAGCCTATTGAGCTGTGACCAACCTAATATTGTGATTGATTCTAGTTTTAATGTGAATGAAGGCATATTATGTGGAAAATATAATTGTAAAAGTGTGTGTTCCTAACCAAGGTGTGTATGATCATGAGACTTGTATAAAAACAAGCTCTAATAGGCCTATTTGTGTGTGATATGTGAAGAGGATGTAAAAATGAATGAAATCAAAATTTTTTGAGTATAAGGAGATATTATAGACCTTAATATGGGTGCATATAAAACTATTATGAAGATATAAATAGATTACTATGGATGAATATCAAGGTCATATGAACTAATCTATCCTGAAGAGACCTAGATGAGTGAAGAAGCCTAGAAGGTAGTTTGAGAGGGATACAATAATGAGAAGAGATAAATAAGGTGACCATAATATATTGTGTGAGAAACAAGGTTTTATAAAGGTGATCAAAATTTTTAGGTGACTTAGTCGTTGGTGAGTCATAGAGGGGGTTGGTGCCTCCTTGCAAGTTGGTGCTTGCTAAAGCCTAGTTGAGTGGGTTCTTGACTAGTTAGGGTTGGTGCTCCATGTGGAGTTAGTGTTTAAATAAATATTGGTTATTATCTTATATTAATATAGTCCATTTAAATATATCATAGGGTTTTATTCCTTTTTAGGGTTTCCCACATATGTAATGTGTTATCTTATTTCATGATCTCGTATGGTTGTATATGCTTTGCTAGATGTTCATGTTTATATGAATGGTTGATGTATGCCTAAGTGGAATTGAATGAATGTTTTAAAGATAATTATTCAACCCCTATCCCTCAGTGATTGTGCTTCCAAAATTGATAATAGGTATAAAAATAATATATTGTTGGACATGACTATTGTAAGTGGACAACAATGCAGTGCACCTAGGTCTGTTGACTAAAAACTTATCTATGTTGACTATGATGTTGAACTAATTATTTCACTACTTATACAAGAATTAATTATAGTAATGGATGCATTTTCAAAATTTAAATGTTGATGAGATATCTACAATGACAAAACCATATTTTCATACACAAACCCAATTAAATTCAAATGGGATGGGAATTAGGTCAAAAGGAGTGAGTTGGATTGACCTTGGTAAATTGTTATAGAATGACCAAGAATTTTACTACATTTAAAATAATTTTAATAGGGATAAAACTCAATTTATTTATCTATCTAAAATGTTTATTTGGAATGGTGGATGCAATTCTAGATTTTATTTCTCCTATTTTACCCTTGGTATAAGTATGCAATAAACAATTCAACCTTGAATATAAATTTATAAAACCTATAGATAGAACATGAAAATATTTTGATATATTTTGAGTTGATTATAATAATCCTTAACGCCTTAGATAAACCTTATATTTATAGATGTTTTGATTTTTAATTTTGGGCCTATTTTCATGTAAAATCCAATCTAAGATAAGACCCAGTGGACAAAAATAAGAATGAAATGAAATGTGAATTGAAATAAGTTCCAAAAGTTATGCCTAGATTAATTTATGTTAAGTGTATAGGGTCATAAACTAGTCCTAGCTAGTTACCATGGAATTATCTAGAAGGATAAAGGACCAATTATAGGGATACCCATGAAAAATAAAAAAATAAATATGAAAATTATAAATTCACAAACAGATCAAGGAAATACTTAAGTAAAATGCACCAATAGCTACCTTTTTCATTATCAATAATCTATATGTAAAAAGTTTCCATAATTGACATAACATGATTACTTTTTAAGTTTGAAATATCTTACATCACTGATTCACCCCCCTCTCAATGATTGTACCTCTAATAATTGGTATTAGAGCAAGACCTTCATTGCAAGTTTAACCAGTTGAACTTGATCTAAGGTACAATATGACAAGTCATAAGATACATGGTTTATCTAAAAATCAATGACCATTATTTAATGGGTCAAACTATGTTTTCTAGAGTACAAGGATGAGGACATACACCATGTCTCTATGGTTTGATATTTGGCAATCTATCATGGATGGTTATACTACACCAACTACCCCTAAAACTAGTGCTACTGACAAAAGGTTGAGTGTGAATAATTATAAAGCTATAAATGCTATCATTAGTGATATATCTAAATTTGAGTTCACCAAAGTAATCTATTGCACATCTACCAAGAAAATTTGGATTGAATTATAGACTATCTATGAAGGAGCCTCAAAGGTAAAAATGGCTAAGTTGTAGACCTACCAAAGGAAATTTTAAGGTCTCAAAATTAAGGAAGAAGATAATAAAACATCCTATCTTATAAGGTCATATGAGTTAGTAAACATGATCAAAGGTCTTAGAGAGATGATTTATGAAACTACTATAGTACAAAAGGTATTGAGGTCTCTTACACTTAAGTTTGATTTAAAAGTTTTTGTTATAGAAGAAATCATAATCTTACTCAGTTGAAGATGGTTGAACTACATGGCATCCTTACTACCTATGATATGAGAGTTGATGAGGATAGACCTCCTAATAAGAAATCAACCTTCAAGGTGATCAAGGAGACAAAATCCAAGAAGAACAAGTTAAGTCTTGAAGATTTTGACCTTAATAAAGATCAACTTAAAGTAATGATTGCAATAAAATTGAATGTAGGATTAGGTAAGTATGAAGGAAAACTTATTTTCAAATATTTTCATGTGGTAAAGTTGGTCATTTTACAGCTAGATGTCTAGTTAGAGACAAGCCTAAACATAAAGAAGCTGATAAGGAATCTCATAAAGAAAAACATAATAAATTTGAGGGTCCTAACAAGTGCAAAAAGTTATTCAATAATAAAAATGGAAAGAAATAATCATACAATGGTATTAAGAGCCTTTACCATGAAGAAGATAGTAACTCATCTCCAAAAGAAGTAAACACATATGATAGTGATGATTTTTTTCATAATGAGTACATGGAGACATTGTTCATGCCATTTAGTGATGATGAAGGTGAATTTTATTTAAGCATATATTTATTTAGTAGAGATATCTTATAGGAAGATGAGAAATTCATTCTTGAAGATAAATATCTAGATATGGTGGAAGAAATGGAGATACTACAAAGAAAGAATAGAAAACAAGATTCCTTGATCACATCCTATGAGGAACAAATTAATCTTTTTGAAAGAAGGCCAAGTAATGAAGTTAAGGAGCATGATGATATCACACAATATCTTAAAACTTAGGTTTTTACTCTTAATGAAGAATTAAAGAGTAAGGATGAAGAGTGTATCATGTATCAATCATATATAGAGTCTTTGTAGATGAAACTAAATCAAGCTATGAGAAAAGATACAACTGATGATTTAGATAATAAGAATGAATTTATGATTACTATTGAAGATATAAATATTGAGAAGAAAATGAACAAAGAGATGATGTCACAAATAAATGACTATGAAAAACAATTCAATGTATTTGAAGCAAGATTGAATGATGACACCAAGAAACATGAGGATATTGTTAAGCATCTTAATAGTTAATTAAAAACTATGTATACAAGCCTAAAAGCCTAATAAGATGAGTAATCAAGGTATGTGATTCAAATTGAGTCATTAAAATGTAATTTAGACAAGACATCTTGTAAGGTGAAGTCATTTGTGAATTATGAGCTCAAATGATCTTAACAATATTGAGTAGTCAAAATCATTTTAGTGATAGATCTAGATTTGGATACAAAGAAGAACAAAATCACGTAACTAAAGACAAGATAAAAAGTGATGTGAAAAAATAAAATAATACATTAAATATAAATAATTAGTCAAGGAATGAAGGTATTGATGAAATGAAGATAACTCAGATCAGACAACTAAATGCTATAAGGTATGCAAATTTCAATTGTCATTGTTACTCTTGCAATCAATTCAGTCATAGGTCAAAATATTGTAAAATATCCTCAAAGAATGAATTTTCATGGAATTATGATCAAGACAATTACAAGAATTAATAAAACCATCACTCAAGATAGTCAACAGGTTCATAAGGAAATAATGACATCTATTTCTACAAGTGTTAAGGGTTTGGTCATATTACAAAATTTTATAATATCTTCATTAGGAGACCAAATGATCAGGTACATGAATAAAATAATGAAACTTTGAAAAATCATCATATATATCAATCAAAAGGTATGTAAAATTTGATAAACCTCATTTTTTTTAAATTATCATGAGAGAGGTCACATAGCAAAGTTTTATAAGAATAATCAATATTTTACTTCAAAAATTGTCAATCTTATCATGAAGAGAAGGAGTCATAGTGAATGGAGGCCTAATAAGGTAAATTAAAAATAGGATCAAAGTGGATTATTTTCCATAATATAACATGGAACAAGTTCAAGTATCAAGGAACAATCCTTATCTTCTCAAATAGATAAGGAAATCAAGTAGGATCCTGGGATAAAAGAAAAAAATAAGGTTGGGAATTCATTCAAAATCAATCTGAAGATGAGAAAGGACTACAAGTCAAGAAAGATCATGGAGATATGGGAGTCTCATGATTTTTTGGATCTTTAGTCCCTTTATGACAAGTGGGTGTATCTACGTATGCTTCTTAAGGGACATTTGTCATGTGTGGAAGTAAGTGTATGTGTTCTAGGTAGTGATCAAAATGCCAATTGGTACAAAGGTATGTTTTTTTTAGTTTGATATTATGAAATGTATGAATTGAATAATGGGGATAATGTGTAATATATTTAATTTAAAAAATATTATATAGTATGGATTAAAAATAGGTGACATGAAATGGAGCATAATGTTAGGGGAGGTTTATAATATCTATGAGTAGTTTGTTAGGTCCAAGGACCAGAAAAATCCAAGTTCAAATTGGTGCATGTCAAAGGGGGAGTGATTGATTCATATGATTGAAATTATGTAAGTATCCTAAGAATATTAAGTATTATTTTAATGTATACATATTTTTAATGAATGATTGTTGGTATGTTGAGGAAAAGACCCTATATCATTAATGTTAAAGGGGAAAAAAGATCATAATGAAGAAGTTTAAATGAGAAATCATTCTGAGGGTGTTTTACCATCAATAAAAAAGGTAGATATTTTTAGAACATTCATTGATGTTTGGTTGTCATTAATTTCAAAGAGATCATGTGGTACTAGTGAATTAATGACAAAGTGATCAGATTGATAGCTAGGATAATATATGGTATATGTGCAAATTAGAAAGGATAAAGAAAAGGTTGTGAGGCATCCATATATGTCTTGATGAAGTTTTGGTGTGTCATTTGATATTTTGGAATGATAAAAATGCATATTATAGCTTAAGATAATCTAGAACATCACTTCACATCATGAAGATATGAGTGATCCAACAAGTTTGTGCATTTAATATAGGTACTCAGAAATTCAACAGTGGTTAAAGGTTTTCATGGAGATGTTGTCAATAGTGCCAAAAAGGTAACCTAAATATTTTGAGTCTTGAAATGTTTTATAGTTCAAAATATAAACCCTTTAAGTTTCTATATCAGATTTTGATGGACCAGAGATCATCAAATTTAACTATGTTGAAGTCTAGGGTCAAATAGTCTAGACAAATCTAATGGTCAACATTTAATCTAATTGAATAAGGATCCAAAAAAGCACGTGATATTATTAGCAGTGATAAAATGGTGTGTATTTAATAAAAATGTCAAATAATTACTAGAAGATGCATGAGGTTACCAAGTGGTGAAATTTCATTGGAGTCAGCTAGTTAATGTGCTCAAAAGGCAGGCAAGGGTGCCAAGTGTCTTAATCATGGAAATATGGATCTAAGATTGATGGTGAGAATTAAAGACTTAAAGATTAGGATAATACTAAGGATATATATGGAGTAGATTTTTTTTATAGTTTTTAAGGATAATGAGATGAGGTCAAAGTTTTTGATGTTTAACATTTGCTCAGTGACCATTAGAATTTGAATATTCAAATTAATGAGGGAAAACTAGTTTGTAGTTTATGAGTTATATCTTTTGATCCTGGATGAATTTCATGGTGGTGTAAAAATAAAATTTATAGAGGACTTCAAGGCAAATCAAAATAATCTAGTTATAAGGTCTAAATTTTTTTATATTAAACATTATGGAGCTTCAAATTTTACTATTTGTTCATTCATGGTGTTATTGTGTACATAATATTGTTTGAGCCATTTTTGCTTTATCAAAAGAGTGTTTTGGTAGGATTAATCATTTAAATATGTCTTAGAGGTCATATGGAGTGAAATAATGTATTTTAAAGTGATATTATGTTCTTAATTTACTCAATGAAGTGATAAATGGGTAATAGGTCTCTATGAGACCTATTAGGGTTATTAAAGCCTAATTGAAGGCATAATTACTTAAGTGTGACCCATAGATGATATGGCCAACCTTTGAAGATGGTATTGAGATATGTATTAGAAAATTAGATTTATTAAGGGTTAAGGCAAGTATTATGGCCAACCTAGAATTTGTTATTCATGAAGACTCTATAAAGAGTGAAGACAAAGGCAATGGTTTATTGACTTGGATGTGAATGTGTTGAGAGAGAAAAAGATAGAGACAAAGGAAAGAGATCAAAGAGAGTATGCTTGGTGGATGGACTAAAGTATAGACTAAATTGAGGATGAGTTAAGAATACTAGAGTGATATAAAAGGATGTTTATATGAATTTATTGTATGAGCAAGATTGAGAGTGTGTGATGAGTTAAAATAGAAGAATATTTTTTTATTTCTCCAATCAATTTTGAATGAAATCAAATTTATGGAGTTGATGATTTCATAAGGGGTTGTATGGGTGCTCAAAATATAGAATAAGTGGGTGATTTTTCATAATTAGGGGTGGGTTCTCCTTGTGAAGTGGGTGTTTCACTAAAAGGTCTCATGATTTTAATCATCTTATAGGACAAGTAGTCCATATGTTTATAGAATTAAGAGTGTATTTTATTCCCCAAGAGGGTTTCCCATGTAGATATTATGTTATCTATGTGATTTTTCATCATCTTTCTCATTCATTGTTATGAGCATCTTGTATGTTTTATGAATTATTGTGGTCATTAATTAAAAGTTTTAAAGGATTAAATTTTAAGTTTGAAATATCTTGCATCACTAATTTACTCCCCCTCAATGATTGTACTTCCAATAATTATTTGTGATAAGATATCCCATAATTGGGTATAACAGATCCATATTAGTGATGTTACCAATTATCTAATATATCCCCAATTGGAAGTGTAAGTAAGATCTATATTATTTGAGATAGGATTTATTTGTGGATCTGATGCATTTCTAATTGCATACATTATGGTGAAACCAACATGAATCTAACCCTTACAAATGATCTTTCACATTTTTCATTTATATAATTTTATTTTTTTCTATATTTGTGATACTAGGTTGGCAAGGATGGTATACTTTCTAAATTCTATGTATAGGTTTAACACTTAGTCGCATCAAAATGACTCTATTATTTCTATGCAAGTTTTCATCAAATACAGGTTACTAGATCAAACAAGTCAACATAGTACTCTTATTTAGGTCTAGAATAGCAAACTAAGTCAAATAGGTAGACTTAGTATTCTAGACAACTTTCAAATATCAAACTAGGTCGACCATGTTGGTATAGTCATCTTAATAGGCTTTGGAAAATAGGGGATTGCAGAACTAGGTCGACCCAATCGACATAGTTGGAAAAATTTGGAAGTAGCATTCAAGACACTTCAAAAAAAATCTCACATTCCTCAACATCTTTTGACTCACCAAGGTTCCTTTATTTCTCTCTCTTTTAGTTCAATTTTTTTTACAATTCTATTTTTCAAAGTTTTTAGTGTTTAAAATTAAAACCATACAACAAACTAGGTCAATTTAGCTAGCTTGTTTCTATATTTTGTCTTCTATCTGAAAGACTAAGTTAAATTGGTCGACTTAGTTCTTAAGGACTCTTACTTCTACAGTATAGTAATGACACTATCAACTCTATTTTGTAATGTTTTCATACATTATTGTCTAAATTGACTTTGTATTGTGTTTAACTTGGGGAATTGACAATTATATACTAGTACTTACTTCACACTTTCACTTTCAATTGTTTTCATGATTAAAATATATCACCTAGTCTAATTACGTGGTTTTTCAATATACCATTTAGTTACACTATTTTTCACTTTATTACACACACTACCAAGCCACAATTTTAAAATACATTTTTACACTTATCTACCTAAGGCCTACCTACATGTATTTCATCACCAAGGGGGGAATTGGCTTGGTTTTTTGGCCAAGTATAAACATGTGGTTAATGGTATATATTAAAAAATCACCTGACACACTTATTGCTATGGGATTGTGAAATGAGGGGTTAGGCCCAAATACCAAGTGAGCACCATTGCTAACATAGATTCATTTCAGACTATATGTTTTGAAACCATCCATATATTGATTTCTAGTTCCCTAATTTTATCCAACTTCCCTATCACACTTAAAATAACACTTTATAATAATCCAACAACATTTATGATGACTATTTAGTTATCATTTACTTTTTTAGTTGACTATTTACTCTTTGCTAATTATATATTATATTGAAAAAACTTGCATTGGCCAGTGTTGGTGCAAGGTTTTGTGATGTGTGCCTAAATTGGATCATTCTCATTGACCTAATTGATTATGTGTTTGATTTCATTTCTTTATTTAAAATACATTGCAAATTTTTTCCCCTATTTTCACTACACTATTGTTTTATTCGACATAGTCTCTTACAAACTATTATTTTCCTTGATCGTATTAACGAATCAACCTAGTCGACATAATAATCATTTATAACTATCATATTATATTACTAATTCACCCTCATTTACACTATATCCTTATTAGGCTATTCTCTATCCCAAGTTATATTACTAAATCAATCCTATCGATTATGTATCCTTATTAGCTCAATTTTCATGCTTTGTTTCTAGTACTAGGTCAACCTAGTCAACTCTATACTCTTATCTACCTTTTATATCTCCTTATTTTTCATAAATTTTTCCTTCTCTAATATCTCTCCATAATGAAATTTATGTTTGAAGACAAAAATGAGTTGAATTCAATGGATATGATGATCCTTACCAAACCTAATAGGTTCTCCCATAAGAATCTTGTGGCTCCTATCCTACATGAAAGTAATGTGCATATAGCCACTTGCACTAAAAAATATGGGAACCCTCCTCATTCTTATTTATCTATAATCCTCTCCTTTTACTTGAAGATAAACCCAAATTATAGTATACACCTAAAATTATCTTCTTCATCAATGAGTTTCCTCAACATTGAGGAAATAATCCTATTATTTACCATCTTATGATAAGTGGTCAAGTTGAGGAACCTAATTCACCTTCTCCCACATTCTCACATGGATTCCAAACTAGTGATCTCCCTAAGAACACCTTGTCTCATTTTATCAATTGTAAACAACTTGAGACTAAAACTACCCAAACTTTTATTAAATGATGGAAGACCTTATCCAATAAATGTGAACATAATATGGCAGATGATAACCTTTTCCATCTATGTACCAATGCTCTTTTCCCAAGTTAAAATATTGGGTCCAAACTCTCTCTATGTACTTTGGAAGAAGCCATTAACCAAGCTAATCATCAATATTTCCTTATGCATCAATTCAAGCCATCTTAACCTTTTATGGGTACTCGCATGTTACAAAATAATAAGAATCATCATGCCAAAAATGATGGGGTCACTAAATCTTATCATACCATCCATATTATTCAATTTTTTATTCCTAACCAAATTCTAGAATAAGCTTCCCCTCCTAACCACATTAGCAACCCTCATTTATCTTCATCCAACAACATCAATGTTTATAAACATTTATCCTTAGCATAATTACAAAAGAGTCTAGCAAGGCCTCTCCCATGAACACTTGATCACACTTATCCTATGAAATCTTGGTATGATCACAATAAATTTTTTTGGTTTCACACTAGTTGGGGTCATTCTCATGAGACCTATAGGAAACTTCATAATTTGGTTATGGATTTACTTCTTAGTTCTAATTTTGACCATGATTGTATCATTCATCAACACTAATAATCCTATGACATTGCCTTCAAATCCCATGAAACATAAACTAAATCTCAAGCTTTGAATCAGGCTAATGCTCATTTAGACATCTATAAAGATCCTCTTCCAAATCACTAAGATAACCAAGATAATCCCACCCCTTCTACCAATAATTTTGAAAGTCTTATTGAACCAAATCCTAAAGATAATGTGGTCAATATGACTAATATGTGAAGGGTGGTTAATTTCATTGATCCTCAACCCATCTACACACCTCCATTGTCTTTCACATTTCATGTTATCCAAGATTCTTATCCAACTCTCTTAAACAAGTTATGGAAAGATGAACTTGTATCTTTTGATGAACCATTTATAACACCTCTCTTGGATAACACTTCTCATACTATTTATACCATCCCTCCATCTTATTTACCTATCATCAATGATATTAAAACTTCTATCAACACTTCTTCTAACAATTCTTAAACCATACCTACATCAAATACTCCATATTCTTAACATAATCTACAAACTTGTCCTTCAATTAAACCATATACCTCTTATAAAAATAGATTCACATGTACTTTGGTTCTTCCTTTTAAGGACCTCCTTTAACACCATGTACCTCTTTCCAAAAATATTATTATGGGTTATGATGAGTGGGGTCCTATCATATAACTCATTAATATCTCATCTCAAATCCCATTTCTTGAACCTATGTGAACCTCTCTACATCATCATAATCGTCTTATATAGCTTTTGTTTGAAATGAATATCCCTTATCCTCCCCTAGAAGGATGTGAAGCCACCTTATCTAGATTAGAAGATAGTAATTTACAATAGTAGGAAGAGATGCCCATATATGTTGATGAAATAATGTACACTTATCTTTCCCTCAAATTCCTAATTGCTTCTATAATCCCTAATGAGATTTTGCTTTGTGTAGATGATCCTCCTCTCTTTATCAATGTCCAAATTTGTGATATCCAAGTCAAGCATGCCTTTATTGATGAGGGTTCTAGCACTTGTGTTGCCTCTCATTATTTTATCAAAACCATTAGCTATTTAAAATTTAATATTAAGTACACATGTCACACATGTCAAGGCTATGACCAAATGAAAATGCCTCCTTTTAGGTTTTGTGTGTCTCCCCATTACCATCCCACCTATCACCATTCACATGAACGTAATGATATTCAATTTTCATCTATCTTATAAATTTTTTATTGGTATGCCATGGACTCATCACATGAGAGAAATTTGCTTTGTCACTTGTCAATGCATCAAATTTACTGATAATAGAGCCATCTATAGGATTCAAGGTGACACTTACCCTTGGAATTTTGAACAATTCCAAGACCATGGTGTATTCAATCTTCCTACCCTTGAACTTTGCCACACGTTCTATTTCATGAATCTCAACAATTTAATTTTCTCTTCAATTCCACCCAAGGTTATAATGGTCATCTTGAACTCATTGGGAATATACCCCCTAACCTCCTAGATTCTAATGATGATGACACTAATGAGATCAATCTCAAGATTAAAACTTATGATCTCTCAACTCATCTCATCTCTTAGATTCTCACTTCTTTGTAACCTCATTATTATCAACCACCTTGTGATGGCATCCCTATTATCTTAACTAAGACTCAACATTCCATTCATCACACCATATTAGATGATAAGGTCATCCTTACCTATGTCATTGATCTTCATACACCTAATTATGATGATGGTTATACCTTAGATGATCCATTCTTAGGAGGTCTAGTTTAGTCCTAAGATGTTGAGATTATTCATTATCATTCCTCTTTGCTTTAGTCTTTTAGTATATCTTCTCGTATTCCATCCTATATCATTCCTAATTTTAAAATTTTCCCTCTTGATAATAGGGTAAAGATGGTGTACACACCTATAATATTTGAATAACCTCATAGAAGTATGTTTATGTATCATATTATGATTAGTCCCTATCACTTCATAGATACCATGACCCCTCTAATTTACATTAGCTACAATACACATTCAACTACATATAGACTTATTAAGTGCTATGGATAATGTGTGTGGATAAATATATTAATACTTATGAACACATGCATGGTATTCTTAAATTTTCATTTTGATTGGATGTGTGCTCTAAATTTATTTTTATATATTTTATATCATTTGACATTATGTCAAATTTTTATCTATATCACATGGTGACTTTGGTTTCACACTTTATATTGCTTATGATGTCATTATGTTCTCTTATGGATTTATTTTTTGCATTATTTCTTTTTGAGTTCATTTATAATGGATCCTTTGTTCTTTTTCATGATTTTTTGTTATCTTATCTCTATAAACACAGATAATTATTATTGTGACTTGGTTATAAAACCTTAATACCTTTAGTCATTCATTTTATACCATATGATCAATTAGCAAACAATTCATCACATTATATTTTTTTTTTATCAATCCACTTTGGATCTCCTCTTATCCCCCTTTATTTCCTTCCACAAACTAAGCATACACATGGTTGAGATTTGAGAAAACAAGCTAGTTCATCATTAAGCCTAAGTGTTCTAGTTAGTTTTGTCTTTGGATATTTATTTTCCTTTAGCCAAATCCTAAAGCTCATTCATGTGTACCATTATATCCCTCATTATTGGTAATTCAAACTTTGTATGGAGGAGGAATCTTAAAAAACATGCAAAAACCAAATCATTTAACAAAAGGCAATGATCTAAAAATATACATTAAAAATTCTTAAAATTTAAATCACACTAAAGGATGTGATTCTAAATAGATTTTTTTAAATCAAATCTCAAACTCCATAGTTGGCCTCACAATAAAGATGAGGTCTATTGGGGTGTGGTATACTAGTAGATTAGAAAAGGAGAATAAAAAATCTTTTAGTGTTACCTACTTTCTCACATAAGTACCCAATCTTCATAGTCGACTTGTGACTTTGTAAGGGTTCATAAGGAACGAGGAACATATCATGGGAAGGTGGGTCCATATTACGAATTTTATTTTTAAAAAACAAACCACATGAGTCGATATTAGTAGCACACTTATTTTTCTTAAAAACTTTGTGTCTATAGCAGATAGGTATCCTTTGTATATTGATGGTCACTAGCCACTTAGTGTCTTCTCATGTCCTTAGTGTGCTTCATGTCTTCTAAGGTATTCTTTAGATAGGTATCCCTATGGGATTAGACCATGGATAAGACTTCACCTTCCTCAAAAATTACCAAATTTTCATATTAATATTCCAAACATCTCCTTTTACCATATTTTCAAATTATTTCCACCTCATTGGTGTTCCCTTTCTGAGTTGTAGTGTAAGACCATGGATAGGACTTGGCCTTCCTCATAAAAAATTTCACTATCCAAGTCACAACAAAATTACATGCATCAAATATGAGATAAGATGTGATTAATTATGAGTTACATGTCATTGAAATGATTCCCATATTGATTTAGTATGTTTTATATTTACTTCATTATCTTTCACTTTTATCTTCTTATTTTATGATTGCATGTAAGAATCTAACCATTTTTCTTAAGTTTTCAAGAGCTCCCAACTTAAATTAATGTGATTAATTTAAAACCATTTTTGCCTACTTTGTTTCTCTTTTATACTTCCCAACGTTATTTAGTATAATTTATTGATTTGTTTTTATACCATTTTTATTTAAACATGATTTCCATTTTACTACATTATTTTCATAATACCCAACGTGATTTAGTGTGATTTTACTTGTTTTAATTTGTTGTCAATCCTTTTCATGGTCTAAAAACAATTTTTTTGCCCTCTTGTTTACCACTTTTTTGTATCTTATACTTAGTCATATTTTTTTTATTACACATTTACCAACATGAAATAGTGTGTAATATATATATTTTTGATTAATTACACTTTATCAAGTACTTTTTTGCCTATTTCTTTTTAACCATGCATGTGTCCTACATAATGCTAGAAAATAAAACATAACACATACATTTCCTATAGCATATACAACAAAAACAAAATACATGTGATATAAATAAATATATCCATGCATCCACAACCAAAACAATAATACAAACACATCAGATCAACATCCAACTTCCCAAATAATATATCTCTATACATATATTGTGTATTTTTGATACAAAGTACAAAAATCCATTACTCTAGATCTAAGGCTGGGCTCTATCATACCTATCTTTTGGCCTATACAAGCTACCCATAGATGCCTCAGACAAACCCCTCTGAATAATATGATTTAAAAAGGATGTCTAAGATCTCAATCCTACTACCTATCCTTATAGGTTGGTCACTTGGGCCTATACCTATCCTAGCTAAATAGTGGTAGCCAAATATGTGGCTCTCTCCTAAGCCAAGTCCTATCATGCATGTGACTCTCTTGATCCTACCCCTATTGGTAGTTTTAAACCATCTCCATGTGCCTTTAGTCACCTTGTGGCTTCACTTGTCTAAACTAGCTCACCTAAACTGGGGTAGATGGTACCACTAGATCATCTATTGTGGTAGGGTTGTATGGCATCAACACCCCATACAGAATATCATGGAGTGCTCCCCTCACTAGGGATCTCCATATGGTCTCCTCCTTGTCTAAAAGATATGCAAAATTACAACTAGATAGATATTAGATCATATATATATATATATATATAACTATCTATTTATAATCTATCAAACAAATCTTATATAAATAGTATTCTATTTTCAAAGCTTAAACAAATTTCAACCATTTATTACCTATATGGGTGTCATCAATCACTTTATCCCTATCTAATCATCCACTGAGCATGATCTCTCCATTAGTTCATCCTCTAAGTATCATATCTGTGGGAGACATCTGATCCAATGTACACCCTGGGCTCACCACCCATGCCTATCTCAAGCCTTTCCTTAGTGGTGATTTTATAGACCAACTCTACATTGAGCTGATTGATAATCATCTTAGATGACCACCCTCTGTGCTCTCTCCCATTGATGTCATCTTCATCAATGGTGTAACTAAGGTGGTCACTACTCTTATTATGGTGTTGGTTGTGGTACATGTGACACTTTGCATCCACATCCATGCCCTATCTAGTTACTGGATATCATGCTCGATCTATCTATGGTCTCTCACACCATGGTCTAATCTCTAGTCTCATAAATGGTGATCCTCCTCATCTCTCCCTTAGCTCTCTAGCATGCTGAGCCCAAAATGTGGGAACCACTATATGATCTATTGGGCGAGTAATTTTAAGCTATCTTGGCAAGCATGTCACTGGATGTGTCTTTACCCACAAAGTGTAGTGGCTAGTGATTCAACTCATCTTAAATTTGGTGCCATCATCACCCAACTTAGACAAAATATCAAAATATGTGTATAAGGTTTCCACACAATCTCTTATTGTGTGACCATTTATAACATTGACATATGGGGCATGATCATGCCACTTGATCCTATCTCCATCTCATCATCTAAGGAAATTGATCATCAACCACATGGGGAAAACTAGTTGGTTGATACATTAGGAACCTCTCATATATCCAAACACTTAGTAATATCACTATCCCCATGGTCTTTTACCCTTTGTACAACATCCTATACATATCATTCATGAGAAATCTAAATGACATAACCCAAGTCATAAAGTTCCCCCTTCTCTAATATCAACTAATATAAGACTATCACATATAGTGGTACCTTATCATTTAGCTTGTGACATAGCACTCATGTTATCATAAGCCCTATCATAGCCTTATGGATATCCAAAACTATAGGTAATATAGACATCAAATAGACTCACCCTCAGTCTTGGGTAAATCCTATCTAAGTAATTTATCCATTGAGATAATGTTTGCCTCTCCTCCTAATCATTTGTCATCCCCATGATCATCGACATTCCCTATAGGAAGTCTAATAAATGCATGAACATCCTCTAATGTGATACCAACCTTCATAATATCCCCATCTACCACCCATCTAAAAGTATTGGTCAAGTATTCTGAGGCTCCTAGGAAAACAACCACTAGATCAACAATTAGTGGAATTCATCACATTTTCATGATGCCTCCCAATCCTAGTGTAACTAATCTAACCTAGTGTACCTATGATAGGAACTTTAATAGATCTGATAGATAAGATGTATCCACCAATTAACAAAATATCTAATGCCCATATAACCATAAAATAATAAAAGATGTGTTAAACCATAAAAAATGTATCAAACCTCCATATCAATTATAATCAAAATAAATTCTTTTAAATTATAATAAAAACAACCCTAAATTGTCTTTATCTATTCATTTTCTACCAATTTCACCTATTTTAATCTTCATTAGCCATTTTATTACTCAATTGGACACCCTGGGCCATAAAATAACTATATCAACTAATTTCTTACATTTTAGTACTATATCAACCACTTAGAAACATACTAAGTTAACCTTATAGTACTAGGTCAGTGATTTGAACTTAAATAACTAAGTCAGCTCTTTCATTTTTCCCCCGTAGTACTAAGTTGTCCTTTTAAATTAACCAACTAAGTCAGCTAAGGGGTACTATATTGACCCTCTTCTCCAAACAACTAGATCATCCCATACCTACTAGGTTGACCCTATAAAAACGTAATTTTCAACTTGCTAGGTTGATTGGGTTGACCTAGTTCTTTCAAATTACTGGCTCTTTAAACCACTTGTAATAAATGCCTTTGGCATTTATTACTCTAATTCCTTTCAACCCAGTTCCCCATCTGACCTCTAGTTTCTTTAACAACTTCTTGGGGTTTATTTTAATTTTTTGATTTGGTTTAAATGACAATTTTATCTAAAACACTCAATTTTAATTAAAATACTCAAAACAAATTTGAAATTCTTAGTTGCCTACCTATGCTGCACCTGTTGTGGTTGCTAGGTGTCTTTCTCATCTCAGCTGTCATCTCCTCACCATCTTGGCTCTCTAGGATTTTGATAGGTCTCTTAGAGCTCTATTTTTCTCTCAGAATACTCAAATAATAATAAATGAATTCTTTTTCACCCTATTTAAAGTTACTATTCACAATTATTTACCCTTCAAATATTTATTACTAGATTCCTTATTTTGATCATATCTTTATTTTTACTGACTCATTTTTTGAACCATAAAAAGTTTTGGCATCCTAACATCATAGATATTTTTTTACACTATTATATGCTTATATTTTATTTTTTTTGATTTTTCACTCTTTTTTTACACTAATCTCTACAGGTTCACCTAATGTTACTTGTATTAGAAGCCTTCACATCTATCACATCTACTTCTTTATCTATAACACTAAGGAAAGTAAAGGTATGTGTTTTTAAATTCTATC
>JARHVA010001649.1:860000-865000 GCA_037957365.1 Torreya grandis | reverse complement strand
TGACAAGGGGGATACATAATTTTTCCTTGTTCTATAAATGCTTAATAAATTGCCTAGAAAATCTAGAATTATGGTAAATGCATGGTCAGTACAATATGGGAATGTGTCAAAGGTCAAGGTTGATAAGTGTTTGGTAGAAGTTGAGATTAGGTTTCCTAAATTCACTTCAATAGTGGATCTATATGCTGCAATGTTAGGGTCATATGATGTGATCCTAGGAGTCAATATTTTACAAAGCATAAAGCTAAGGTTGACTACTATCTTAAAAAAGTTAAGTGTCAAGATGATTTTTGAAATTAGACACAATTATAAGGTGTGAAAGAGGAGTTGAAATTAGGTAGATTTATGCAATTTAACTCAAGAAAGCTTAGACAAAGGGATAACAAACATTTATTTTTAATCATCCATTGAGGATTATCCTTTTCTAAGGAACTTTTAGGATGTGTTTACATAGGAATTACCTGGATTATCACCCAAATACAAGTTTGATTTTTTTATTGACATTATACGTAGATTGGAGCCATAGCCTAAGGCTTCATATATAATAACAACTACAATATTTGTTGATTTGAAGGCTCAAATTTAAGATTTTTTGTCAAAATGGTTGATTAGACCAAATTTATCACCATGGAGTGCATTAGTAGTCTTCATCAAGAAGGATGGAACTCTTTACCTGTGTATTAATTATAGGATGTTGAATAAGGTGATGATCAAGAATATATATTTGATACCTCATATTGATGATCTCTTTGATTAGATGCAAGGGGAAACAATCTTTTCCAATATTGATCCTAGAGTAAGGTATCATTATCTAAGAATCCATTATGAGGATATTATGAAAACAACATTCAAAACTTGATATGGGCACTACAAGTTCACAGTTTTACCTTTTGGGTTGACAAATGCTCATGTATCATTTATTAATCTCATGAATAGTGTGTTCAAATATTATATAGATCATTTTATGTTTATCTTTATAAATGATATCCTCATATATTCTAAGGATGCAAAAGAACATATTCATCATCTAGAATTAGTTTTATAGTGTTTGTGGAAGCACAAGCTGCATGGTAAGTTATAAAAGTGTGTATTTTTCCAAAAAAATTATAATATCTGGGACATATTATCTTTATGGATGGAATTTTAGTGGATCCAATGAAGATAAGAGTCATAATGGAATGGCGAGTGCCTGAGAAGGGGAATGGGTAAGGATTTTCATGAAATTAGTGGGTTATTATAGGAAATTTGTTTTGAATTTCTCTAAGATAGTTAATCCAATTACCTCTCTTCAATGGAAGAATCAGAGTTTTGTTTAATAAAATAAGTGTGAGAAAGCCTTTAATGAGATGGAAATGAGGCTTACTTTAACACTAGTGCTAAGAGTTATTGATCCTAATGGTCAATTATTAGTGATTATGGATGCATCTAGGGATGGACTTACAGGATTTATTATGAAAGATGGTTTAGTTGTAATATATGCATCCATGAAATTAAATCCTTATGAGGTGAATTATGATTCTCATGATCTATAAATTGATTTAATAGTGCATGACCTACAAGTTTGGAGGCATTATTTATTGGGAAAACTATTTGAACTCAAGATTAGTAACTTGGGACTCAAGTACATCTTCACCCAACTGAACCTAACTTCTCATAAAAGATGATGGTTAGAATACTTATCTAATTATGATTTTGATATTAATTATATCAAGGGAAAGGAGAGCAAAGTTTTTGATGCTCTAAGTTGTAGAAGGTAGATATTAGTTGTGGCTACTATCAAAATTAATTTTCAAGATTAAGTAATCAAATTATTGTCAAGAGATGAATTATACAATCAAGTTAAGAAAGCACTATCAGAGAATGCTAAAAATCCTAGGTATAAACTATTCAAGGTAGATAATAATCATATTTTGAGTTACAATAGTAGGTTATATGTGCTTGATAGAGAGAATCTAAGGAGAAAAGCTCTAAAGGAACTACACAATGTCCCATATTCAAGACATCTAGGTGTAACCAATCTCATGGTTGTGCTAAGACCTCTCTGTTTATAGAAAGGAATCAAGAAAGATGTAGTGGATTTTATGACTTATTTGGAATGTCATCATTTGAAATCAAAACATGTGCATCTGGAAGTATTTTTATATCCACATGATATACCAAAATGTAAGTGGTAGGTAATTAACATGGACTTTTTCCAAGGGTTTCTGTTATCATGGAGCTGACATGATATGATCTTGGTTATAGTTTATAAACTAAGGTAACCCACTTCAGACTAGGTAACCTGAAAGATGATGCACCTATATTGCAAATATATTCATTACAGAGTTGTAAATATTACATGGATTTATGGAAAATATCATTTTGGATTGATATCTGATAAAGACTTCTAAATTTTGGTTGACTTTGAATTTAGCTCTAGGTATGCATATGAATTTTAGCAATGTTTATCACCTAAAAACTAATGTACAAATAAAGGGATTTAACTAGGTTTTAGAATATATCCTTTTTATGTATTACATGGATTAGAAATACAAGTGGGAGGAGTACATTCTATTTTATGAGTTTGCTTACAGCTCATACCAATCAACATTGAAGATGGCTCTGTTTGAGACATTATATAAAAGGAGGTGTAGAATACCAATCAGTTGGGATAGTTTAGAGGATAGGGTAGTATTTGGACTTGATATGATTATGTAAATGGAAGAACAAGCCAAGATAATCAGGCAAAGGTTGGCTGAGGCCAATGATAGAAAAAAATCTATGCTGATCTGAAGAAAACAAAAAGATAGTTTTCTATAGGTGATAAACTATTTATATGAGTTAATCCTCAAAAAATCTTGATTAAGTTTAGGAAGTCAGTTAATCTCACATAGATATGTAAGACCCTTCAAGTTTTTAGAAGTAATTAATCCTATAGTGTATAGGCTTGCATTACCACTAGCTCTAGCTCTTTTGGACAATGTCTTGCATGTGTATTATCTTAAAAAGTATGTTGTTGATCCTTTAATTGTGTTGGATTGAAATGCTTTGTAGGTTCTAGATCCTAGGGTGGTCAGTCTATAATCAATTAGAATAATTGACACTCACAATATTAGTTTACATAATAGATATGTGTCACATTGTAAGGTCTAGTGGGACCAGTATTTTGAAGATAGTACCACTTGGGAAGACTATGATGGGTTTTAAAAGCTTTTTTCACATTTGTTTGCTTAATATATTTTTGGATATCATTTATTTTTTACTGAATAATGTTTTAAATGTAGAACGCATGTTTGAATAAGTATCATTGGGACAATGACCAACTTTAAGGGGGAAGGATGTCACATCCTAATTTTTTTAAGCTTAATAAAATCTTTATTTGTGGATTATTATGGTTATTGTTTGATTAACTATCATTTGAGTAAACTTTATTTCATATGCTAATTATGGGATAATTATATGTTGCTTAATTTACATGATTGATTAGTTATGGGGTTAGTTGTACTTTCATATTCTTTACATGATGATCAAGTTTGTTATATTATACAGTAATCTTTCATGAATTATGTATATGTTTTAGGCTAATTACCTTAATTATTGTGAGGTGGATGCAAGATAGATCCATCCCATAGAGTGTGATAGAGGGAGGGAATCATCATAGAGGATGGTGTAGATAGAGGCTTTAGGGGGCGATGGAGGGAAAATATAGAAACCCATGCACACACCACACGTATATTAATATGTTTTGTTTATTGCTTGATTTAGATAGCTATAATATGTATTTTTGTTATATGCATTTAAATTATTGTTAATATGCTTTCTATTATGATCTTATTTTATTTTATGATCATGTTAATTTAGATGTGTGATTGCACTAATCTAGTTGTCGTACTTAGATTTAATTATAAGGTATTTCTTGGTTGAATGAGTGAATATGTTACATTTTAGCATGAATTACCAATATCTTGGATATAATTGAGTGTTTTAAAAATAATGTTTTTTTTGATTCATTGTTATAAGTAATAGACAAATTTTATTACTTTGCTTGATCAATTTGTTAAGTGATTATTGATGCTTAGAAGGTTATCATTATCATTCATAATAGCTGAATAACCTATATTAATTCATTAATAAATTAGATTTCTTTGTTAATAATTGGGGATGACATTAGTTGGCATGGTCACTATGAGATTAATGTTAATTACTAATGATTATTATACAATCTTTGTACTTAGGCAATTTATAAGATCCTATGCAAAGTCCATGTACATAGTTTCATTTTTAAATGACTATGTGAAATATTATAATGTTTGATAGAATTTATAGTGGTTTGAAGGTCTAGTTATTGAATTTATTATATATCGACATTGTCATTAGAATTTATAATGTTTAAATGACTTCTATAAAATTTGATTGCATGGTTAATTGAACAAAGTCAATGGACATATATGATTTCTAAGGGATATTTTAATTATTATTTTATTATTTAAGGATGGAAATTTTAAGATGATTAGAGTTATAAATGGTGTTGAATTGAGATAAAAATAATTAATAAAAATCATTATTCTATTAGAATAATTTTGCATGAGGAAAAGATGACAATCTATTAGTTTTGTTAGCTCTTTGTCTACATGCATTGACTAGGTCATAATTTTGGCTAGGAAGTTTTGGAATTTATGGAAAGATGGAGAAGAATAAGGTCATAATGGAGGCCCAAACATACAATAAACAATGAAAATTAGAGAGGATAAAGTGTTTTGAGATAGGAAGAAGAAGTAAATTTGAAATTTGGCATCATCAGTTTTGTTTCCAGGTTGGTATTGTATTTAAATTCTTGGATGATTTACAGGAGAATTTTGATAAATGTTTTCATAAGAGTTTTAGTGTTTAAATTTTAAATGAAAATAAAAAAAATGGGATAAATGTTGGGCTTTTTGGATGGATCAACCATATACAAAACCCAACATTCAACCCAATAAACCCTAATAGGAATGGCGAGGGATTTATGCTCTTTTCCATAT
>JARHVA010001649.1:820000-855000 GCA_037957365.1 Torreya grandis | reverse complement strand
TAGAGATTAATCAACTTTCCAATTCCATGGCCACTTCTTCCTCTCATTTTTTCCCTCATCAGGTGATACCATAATCTAATTTTGTAGTATCCATAAGACTTAAGCCTCTTTTTTAAAATATTATAAATGATCAAACCCTTGCCTGGGTTGATGAGGAAGCTTGTCCTCTAGTCCTAGACTTTGTGATGAATAATGAGGCATTATTAAAAAAATTGTCATCTTACGATCACCTCCCATCATCACACCATAATATGGATTTTTCCTTCACATTTTACCCATTGTATGCTCTCAGATTAGATTATTATGTCTCATATTTTAGGATAAAGGACTATGACTCTTTTAAATAGGACTAAAATATCTTTGAGGGAGATCATGAAGCTTCTGATCTTCCTCCTAATGTTGAATAATTTAGTAAGGGAATGCTTCCCTCATATATGACACCATCAACATTAAAATTAAAACTGAGGAACACCATAAAATATTCAATCTTTTATATTTGATATTTCCTAAAGAGGTTGAAAATAATAATATAAAACTCACTAAAATATCCCCAAATTTGCACTGTATGATGTAACCATACTAGGAATCCAACCTGAAGTGATTATCCAAAATTTAGTTAGTATGCATGATGCAAAGCCTATAAAATAAAATCTCAAGCCAATTAAACCAAAAGTTTCATTGATGGTAAAGGAATAGGTTATCAAAATAAAAAAATTGGGGATCATTAGATTTATTTAGTACACCAAATGGTTCTATAATACCATCCTTGTTCTAAAAAAGAATAATAAAAATAAGATATGCATAGACTTTTGAGATATCAATAAAGCATGTCCAAATGATGATTTTCCTATACCTTATATTAATGTTATTATGGATGTTACAATAATTTATGAGTTGTTACCCCTTATGGATGGATTCTTAAGATATAGATAAATTATATTTTATGAAGAATAACAAAGATAGACATTTTTTACCATGACATGGGGAACCTTTTTCTATGTTGTTATGTCTTTCAGACTTAAAAACATTGGGGCATTATATCTAAGCTTATGACCCATATTTTACATTATCTCATTTATATTAAGGTGAATATATACATTAATGATCTTCTCATAAATTCTAAGTTCATAGCATATCACCTTGAGATTCTATGTGTTATTTTTACCCATTTAATAAAAAATAGAATTATGATTAATATTTAAAAATGCATGTTTGGAGTTACAAGTGGAAAAATCCTAGGTTTCATTATCTCAAAGTGTGATATTGACATTTAACCTACCTAAATTCACATAATAATAGACATGACCCTTATTAATGAGTCAGGAATCAGGTCATTCTTAGGGAAGTTAGGGGTAATTTATAGATTCATACTTGACCTCACCTATCCTATTCATCCTATAAATTATTTGATAAAAAAGAGAGTTGTCTAACTTAGACCAAGGATTACCAAGACATAATTTAGGTGATGAATTGTTTCCTTATGGTTCTAAAAAATATTATGGCACTTAAGTCTATAAGATCCTCATACTTTACTTTAGATAAATCAATGTATATATTGCTTGTATTTTGGCCACATATGATAATGATGGAAAGGAAAGAGCCATCTATTTTATTAATTTAATTCTCATAAAATATGATACATGTTACACACAAGTATAAAAAGAGTGACTGGCGATAATATTTGGCTTAAAATGATTGAGGCATTACATAATAAATATTGAAATAAGGTGATTGTGAAATCCCAATCCCTACATAAGTTCTTAACCCAACCAAAACTCCATTAAAAGGCTAGTTGTTTCATCATGCCTTTGAGAAAGGTCAAAGTGAAATATTTAAATCAAAATACTATTGAAGGAAAAATTATCCCTAATTGGTTGGAAAAATACCTATTCAAATTTGTTGATCTCATTGGCATTGATTTCCTATATGAATTAATATGCTACATAAATAAGCCCACAATTGTTTCTTCCCTATGATATGATGACATTAAAAATTAATTAGTTTATCATAGCTATCTTGAAGGTGTAAAATCATATCAAAGGTTATTTATTTGAATCATTATGTTTACGTATGTGATCCTTAGATAAATTGATGAAAAGGAGTTTGATAAATTACTTTTCCAGTATCATTAAAACTTTTTTAATGGACACTTCATAGCCCATGCAACCACTTGCAATATTCATAGGATGGGATAATGATGCAAAGTATCACTAGGTGGTTTGTGTGTTAACATGTTTTAATGTCTTATAATAGGCATTTTTGGTTTGATTTGGTTTTTAGGGGTATTTTAGGGTCCCTTGGAATGTTTTGGAGTCATTATAAGTCCTTAGGTTGTGTATTTTTAATCCATTTGAAGTTTCCTACCAAAATTAAGATTTAAAAAATTGAATTAGGAACTGGGCTCTAGAGTGGTATTTTGGCTTTATTTGTAATCTAGCTATTGTGGAATTTTTGAGAATGTTAAAATAAGGTAATAAGAGGTTTTAAAAGGTGTATTAACGTTCCTATAATTAAAAATAATAATTTAAATCAAGAAAACATGAACATGAAACTATCATTCAATGTGGGTTGGCAAGAATAGGAGTTTGTTTGCATGTTTGGTATAATAATAAGAATAAAATGCATGTTGAAAGTAGAGTGAGTTATATGTGGATGTATTAGGTTCAAATAATATTAGTAATTATTATTTATAACCTTAAGAGAGTGAATAAAATATAATGAACAAAGCCTCAAAGATCTATTCTTCTATAAGTGAAGGTTTTATACAATGTTTCGTGATGAAATGAATGAAAACTATTACTTGTTAAATTTAAAATAGATATTATGGAATTAGTGATTTATTTACATGATTTTATTATCTATATTTAATAACATTTAAATTTATTTCTAGGATATAAAATTATGGCCAATATAGTACATCATAGTTATGTAATAATTCTATGATACACAGTCTAGAAGGCCTAGAAAGTGATGTATGATTGATGGTTGTGAGTGGATATTTGAGTTGTTTGAGTCATAAAATTATAAAGATGTTTTTAATTGAGATTAATTATAAATTTTTAGTATTATACATACTTTTATATGATAAAGAGATAAAAAAATTTCATATATAGTCATATTGAAGTGCCTTATTTTCACAGTCAAGAAATGGAAATAATAAAGAGTTTCTTATGAGTGTCATTCAAAGGTTTGAGGTTTTAAAAGCATAGTGGAATATTTTAATATTTTTTTTATCATTTTTAATTTTAATAAGTCTATTTTAAGGCTCAATATTCAATATATCTTGTATTTTCTTAAAATACAGTCCACTCTACAGTCAAAATTCTCCAAATTGTAATATCAGAGACCTTTTGTGATTGATCAAGCACAACTAGCTATTGTAAAACATAAGGGTAGGTGGGAAGACCATAAAATTACTTTGGTTTAATTTTAAAATGTTTTAAACTCCAAAATTTCATTTTATTATGCTCTTGGCCTATATAGGCCCATGGATAACTAGACTAGGGTTTGCATATTGAATCTTCAATAACTTTTGATGCCATCATAAAAATTCATTAAAATTTTGTTATTAAAGGTAATTTGATATAATTTATATAATTATCATGTTTTTGGGTTGGTATAGTCTATTATAGTAAAGAAACCAAGACTATGTAGTGATTTAGGCTTAAAAAAGACCTAATTGCTAAAATGTTAGGTTAGTTAATGCACTTAATTTTAGAGTTTGACCCTAAAATTTTTTTTGGATCTGTAAGAGGATAAATGGTGTTTATATATGTATTTAATTTTACAATAACCTCTATATATTTATAAAATATACAAGATTTATGCAAAAACAAGGCTACTAGAGAAGACGTCTAATAGAAGAAAGGGAATATTTTTAGAGAGTTCTTGTTTGTAGATTATGTTATTTGATTAGATATGGAATGGGGTCATAATGTGGAGCTTAATGACCATACAAAGCTCAATTGGGTAATCAATAACCATGAGATCCATATTTTAGGATTTTATTCCTAAGTATGTATATGAAGGAGAGAAACAAGTGATGACAAAAGAATGAAGAGTGAGGTTTTGATAATTGTGTATGAGGTGATGAGGATGGTGACCAGATGAAGACAATTTAGAGGCAAATGAATGGTGAGAGGGTTCAATAATATTGCAAGAAAGTAATTTCATGACAAAGAAAAGATAGATTACAAGAAGAGATCAAAGGGATAATTTTAGAGTTAGGGAAAGGTATATGAATTTTGTAGGCATCAAGCCTACATCAAGTGGTGTCAGAAGAGGTAAGATCTTTGATTATTTACTATTTTTAAATATTAAAGGAAATATGGAATTTTTTTAAAGGTTAAAAATGAAAATTTCATGAAGATAAGTTGTAGGAGTACAATAAGAGAGAGTTAAAGAGTTTGTGGTAGAGTAGCCCGAAGAAGAGAGCTAACGAAAGATCAAGAGAAGAATATAAATGAGAGGCTCTAAATGAGAGTTGATATTCCAAGGTATTAAAAAAATTGGACAAGAATGTTAATAAATGATTTAAATTTTTTGAGAATAATGGAGTTTTATTCTTAATTTAAGCAAAGGGTCTAGAATAATAAATTAGTAAATAATATTTAAATAATTATAGAACTCATTTATATAGTTTATTGTGTCTTTTAAACCTTTTTAAAAATAGCAATAAATAAGGAGAAATAAAACTTAGCTTAAAATTGGATTGAGATGGCTGAGATAGAGACTAAAGCTAGCTATGAAAGACTGGGACAATGTCACAAATTAGAATTTGGCTTTCATTCAATGAAAGGATAGGAACACCAAAAAGAAGACACTTCAAGGTTTGGCATTATAGTCCACTCCTACTGCTATTATCCAAAATAGTCATAAAGATCTAAGTTTTTTTGGTTTTGTTCACTATCCATGTACGAGTCTACCTATGAAATATTAAGTTTTGAATGTCAACAGAGCTCCTTTTAGAGATTATTTAGTCTTCAAACCCTAAACCCACATTATGATTGAATAAAACTTATGAAAGAGAGGTGGGGGTTAGTGTGTGTTAAATGTACTGAACAAGTGATCCACATCCCTTGTGTGGACATGCTACCTACATACAAATACTTTGAAGAGGGATCAATCCATATGTAGTTCTCCCACCTAAATTTTCTTTGTGAACTAGTGTTATTTGGATGTAAAAATACCAAATTAAGAGTGCTTGAGGTGTCTAGGGACTAGTATGAGAGTTTGAATGTGTTTGCAGATGTGTTGGGTGACTATATGTAGAGAATAGGGAAATTTACCTTAGTAGTTTTCTTGTATTCTTTTTTGCTATGTAAGATTTGTCACCTCTTCTTGTAAATGAACTTTAGATGGACTTTTAAAGGGAAATATTGATCATCAATTGGATGTATTCATGTTAGGCTGACATGGTGAATGATAGGAATTAGATGAAAATGGTCATTTGGGCTCAAAATGCAACTAGATAGGAGTGATGAAAATGGGACACCTTAGGGTCCAATTCTATATTCTAGGTATGGCACTCCTGTCCTATAGGCTTAAGACCTAGGGGATAGAATTGGCCTAGGAAATTGAGCTTGGTTGAGCTAGAATGATCATCTAAAAGGATATAAATGACTAAGAATATGGAAAAAGGTACTTAATATGGTCATAAGAGCATGTAAAGAGTAGCTATGGCTAAGATGTCACAAATCACACTCAAAATACCAATTTAAACATTTTATATGACTACATTTGTCCCCACCTTTATTCTAGTGATGTAGTAAAGTGAAATACAAGGATAAAGGAATAAGTAGAAAGCATACCTAAACTTACTTACAAAGGTGAAGCCCATGGAGATGCATGATGATGAATGATGATAGGTATGTGCTAGGTATATGATAAGTATGTGTTGTACCAAGATTAATATCATGAATGAAGTTGAGTGCTCAATTCCTTGAGAGTGTCTCAATAATACAAAGGATAACCTTTTGGCTCTATCATCACCTAGTAAGTAAAGCTATGTGATCATGCATGTGTTAATGAATATTTAGACTATGTGTCCAATCCCTTTGGTATGTGGCTTAAGGATAAAAAGGCTATCTAGACCTTTGGATCCATCATTACCCACTAAGTGAAGCTATGGACCGATATTAGTATGGATGTGCATCATATGAGATGGAGATTAAAACTAATGAATGTTTTGAAAGTGTGGCATGGATAACCAAATGTGTATTAGAAACTAGGATATTATTGGCCACTCTAAAAGATGGAGATTAGGATTGTATGAAATCTACTTTGAAATGATGCCAACTACCTACATATGGAATAAGGCATGCAACTGCTAAGAATACCTAGGTAATACAATGAACTAGAAAGAAAAGAAGGTAAATGTGCCATGCACATTGCCCCCAATCACTAGTATTTGTATCATGGATTATGATTTCAAAGTTATACCAACTAACCTATTTAAAAATGGAAGTGAGAGGTAAAATGATACACATGATACCCCCTATAACTAGATTCTTTGAGGAAAACTATATTGAAACTACTAAATCTGATCTGAACTATAGGTGAAAAAACTATATCTAAACTTACCTTTTTATTTATTTTTATAAAATTTGGGTTTTTTTTTGTTTGTATAAGAGCATAAAAAACATGACACATTGGTGTCTATTACTATTTTTTAGGTCTAACACTCTTGTTATTTGATAATTTTGATCACTGTTCTGTAATCGTCACTATTTTTTTGGTATGTTCTACCTAGTTTAAACTTTGATTTCTATTTTAAGTGTTTTGAAAACTTATTTTTGACTGGTAGAGGGATCTGATCTCTATGATAAAACCCTTTTTTTTCACCCTCTTTTAAGGGTAGGAATGAATACCTTGCAATGACTGCCCTAAGAAGAAAGAGCCTTGTAAGTGGGTTATGCTAAAAAAATACATGATATAGAAATGATCATTGAAAAAAAGTCTTAAGATATAGAATAGTTTATTTTGAATATTTTTAGATCAAAATGGGTATGCCTATATTTATGTAATAATTTAATATCATGTGCAATATATTTAACTAAAACTAAAAAACTAGTTAGTTGTTAGTTGTCAAGGAGGGATAGAGCATGATGTCCATCATGGCATCTAAGAAAGTGAGATAATGCATGATATGGATCATGACATTGCATACAATTGAGAATCAAATAATCACACACAAAAATAGAAAGAAACATATAAGAGTGGCCAAGGGGTCAAGAAAATAAGGGACATGGGCACATGTCACTCAAATTGGGAAAACAAACATACAAGGCATGTTTAAATTCCACATATACATACAATTGAAAACAAGCAAGGTTGGCATGAGGGACATAGGTAAATTGAATAGTATAATCAAATGACATTGGAAAATGTCTTAAGGTACACACAAGAATAAAATCCAAGGACATTTCCAAATGTCCTAAGACATACATAAGAGATACAATAGGAACTAAGAAATGAAATCACATCTAGCTACATAAATCAAGAAAGGAAGGCATGTAAATGCTAAAAATACAATCGCATATAACTAATCAAAGTAATAATTGAACATATGTAAGACATGAAGTATAAGACTAGGTAGATGCTAATAAATACACAAGTGCTATATACTAGTGAATGTCAATAGAGTATTCTATGTAAGCAAGTGAGTGATGCACATCAACATGATAAAATAGAGTGTGTGGTATAGGAATGACATAACTTGGATGGTGTAATCATTTATAAGATACCCCCAATGGGTAGATATATTGATGTATGTCTCAAATGTAGAATTAAGGTGCTCCCTCAATGGGTAGAGTAAAGCAATCAAGGATCTGGATATTACTGCACACACTCAAAGAAGATTAAGTGAAGCATGGTATTGTAGATAAATCAACATACAATAGCATAGAACATGAAAATGTAAGTCTAGAATGGTATTAAAATTTTAAATCATGGATAATGCATACAATTTAAATGTTTTTGGTATTTTTGATTTATTTGAATATTTTTGGTATTATAAAATATTTGAATGTTTTTGGGTTTTTGATATATTTGAATGTTTTTGGTATTTTGGAAATAATATATGTACAAATAATCATAAGGAGACTATGCACAAGTAATTTAAAATAATATATATACAAGTAATTTTGAAAAATTATATACAAGTAATCTAAAAAGAAACTATGTATAAACATATGAATAAAGCAATATGTACAGAATGACATAAAAGACTAGGTTGGAGGGGCTAAAGGGTTCAAGCATGGAGCCCATTGGGGATAAAAATGGAGGAAGGGATCATGAACATCATCAAATGTCTCAATATAATCATCATATTCCATAGATTTGGTATACATGGTGGTTATCTCCTTAGGTGTCAGTAAGATCTATGCTTTTTGTGTAGTCAAAGATCTATCACTCATAATGGTGTCATCCTATTGAAGGCAAACTAAAGGTTTATCTGGTGGTGAATATGTTGAGTCTCCTCTAGGACATTTATATCTCATAGTAGATGGTTTTAGTGTAAGTTGTAGAGCTAGTGGTAGTGGTGATGTAATATATATAGTACCCTAAACTTGTAATTTATCTAATCTCTATTGTAAAGTCGTACATGAGTTTGTATCATGGCCTATGCTTCTATGAAAGAGACAAAATGGGAAACCATATTTACATGATAACCTAATAATATATCTATGTCATACTATAGGTATTGTGTTTAATCCATGATCAAGTAACATCTATAGCATAATCTATGGTTGATATTGTGTGTTACCTATCTAAATCTAAATGACTAGATCTAAATCCATAGGGATAACCATGTGAAATATGTATTCCAAGTGATCTATATATGGCCATGAATATGTAATATATCATGAGAGTGTAGTGTAAAATTCTAAGAGTGATGCAAGATGTGTGATGAAGGCTCTAGAGTCATCTCAGTATTCTCCTAAGATAACTAGTGTAAAGCTCAATCCACACAAATAGTCATGTATGAGTGTAGATGTCATATCATCATCTAAAGTGAATTGGGAATCTATATCAACATCATTAACATATGGTAACTTATAATTTACTAGAAGGGGTAATTATGATATGGGAGTCTCATCAACTATAGTAGTAGAAGATGATGATGTTGTGAGAGTATCTATAATTGATGAAGTAACTATGACTACTAGAGGATATGTATCTATAAGATCAACTATTAATATTGGAACTACTATTGGTGATTATGTAATTAAACTAGGTGTAGGAACTGTGACTGATGGAGTAGATGAAATGGCTAAAGCTACTATAACTGGCTAGGTATCTAGAGCTAAGGAAATAACTATAAGTGGAGGAGTACGAGATGTGCTAGTCTCTCCTACCTCATAAGTATGTATTTGGTCAAGAGAAATGTAATGAGGTGGTAACTAAACTATGATATGAGGTGTCCCATATAGAAAAATAGTTGATGATGACTATGTAATATTATAATATCTGAATGGTTGGTTATCTGATGGGCATGTGTATAGGTATCCTTCATGGATAAACTTAACACATCAATGAAGAGTTGAAGGAACTTCCCACATAACATGTATCCAAGGTCATCCAAGTAAATTTTTATAATGAATAGGACTTGGCATGACCTATAACTATGTAGAGAGGGTTTTAGGCCCTACCATGATATCCAAAGCAATGGTGCCTAATTTTTGTCATGGTATATAATCAAACCCTCTGATGTTCTTATATGAATTTTGGATGGATGCCATATCTACACCCATGGTTTGTAAGAATTTGATATTACATATATTAAGTATATAACCACTATCAAATAGAACTTTATTGATTTCACTAGTTTTGACTTGAGCTTGTATGAATAGTGGTAAAGTTTGATCAATAACTGTCTAAGAAGGCATGTTTTCATGATCAAAATAAATAACATATTATATAGTTTTTAATGTGTTAAACACTGGTGAAAAATAATAGGGTTATGAATTGATAGACATAAAATTCTAAGTGAGTTCATGATAAAGAAGTCCTTGAACACATTTTCTTTCTAGAGTAGTTCTAACATGAAAATCTTAGCTAGTGTGTTTCTCAACTAATCAAAAATATCATATGCCCTATGAAAATTTGCCTATGTATGTCTATTAGGATTCGAATGGGAAGGAATAGGAGGGTTTCAGGGTTCTTAACTAAGTGGGGGAGGCATGGTGGCACATCAAGTAATAACTCTAATCACATTATCTACTAACCATATAAGAATAGTATTTGATATGAGAGGAGAGTGTAGATAATCAATAGGTTGATGTGGTAGAGGGATAAAGGGTGTCAACTAGGCTCTCTGATGATGGTTAGTTACCTAGGGAAGAGTAAAATGGACCATGTAACATGACTTAACATGGGATAAAGGCTCCAAGGGAGGTGAGGCAAGAGGTATCTTAACATGTTTAACAATGTATTTCTAAATATCATCCCATGTTATAAAAAGTAAGCATGAAAGATAAATAATGAAGCTTTGCATTAATATATGGTAAACTTCATCATTCATAAACATGATAGGACAAAGTATGAATTCCTTATTATTTGCAAGAAATGTTTTAAATTGAGTAAGATCCATTTATAATTTTTATGTAAAAAATTGTTAGGGATACCTCAAGAAACAAAGGGACCTAGTAAATTCAACTAGGGTTTGATAGAAAATGATTAAATTTGATGAATTAAATGTGTAATTTTGATTTAAATATGTAGGAAAAAATAATAAAAATACCAAAAAAAATATTGGGACCTAATATGGGCAACTAGGGTTTGAATGAAAATATTTTTAAAATTACTAAGGTAAATTTAAAAATTAAATGTGACTTTTTAATTTAAATATTCAATATAAATAAATAAAAAATGCTATAAGAATTAGAAGTAAATTTTTCATAAGGTTTCTAGGGTTTTTGTGTGCAAATAAAGTAAGTCCGGTTCACCAAATGATTTAACTTTTTTAGGAATAATTGAGTCTTATTCCTAATTTAAGTTAAGGTTCTGGAATAATAAACTAATAAATAATATTTCAATAATCATAGTACTAATTTATATAATTTATTATATCTTTTAAACCTTTCTAAAAATAACAATAAATAAGGATAAATGTAACTTAGCTTAAAACTAGACTGAGACAGCTAAGACAAAGGCTAAAACTAGCTGTGCAAGACTAGGATAGTGTCACAAATCAAAATCTAGATTTCATTTGGCTAAATGATAGGAGCACTAAAAATAGGACACTTTAGGGTCTAGTGCTATAGTCCACTCTTAATTCTATTATCTAAACTAGTCATAGAGATCTGAGTTTTTTGGGTTTTGTTCATTGTCCCTATATGAGTCTGCTTGTGAAATCTTAAGTGATGAATATTTATGGATCTCCTTGTAGATTTTATTTAATCTTAAAACCCTAGAACTTCATTATTCTTGAATAAAACTTGAGAAAGAGGAGGGGTTAGTGTGTGTAATATGCACTGAACATGTGATCCACACCCCTTGTGTGGGTATGCTACTTACATACCAATACTTTGAAGAGGGATCAAGCCATATGTAATTATCCCACCTAAATGTGTTTTGTTTAATAGTGTTATGTGGATGAAAAAATACCAAATTGAGAGTGATTGAGGTGGCTAGGGATTGGTGTGAGAGTTTGAATATGTTTATAGCTATGTTGGGTGATTGTATGTAGATAATAAGGAAATTTTCCTTAGTAGTTTTCTTTTATTCTTTATTGATTTTTAATATTTGTCACATCCTATTATAAATGACCTTTGGATGGACTTTTATAGGGAAATATTGATCATGGGTTAGATGTATTCATGGTAGGTTGACATGATGAAGGATAGTCATTTGGGCTCAAAATGTAATTGGATAAGAGCACAAAAAATGGGACACCCTAGGGTCTGACACTATAGTCTAGGTATGGTGCTTCTATCCTATAACATATGAAAATAGTCATTTGGGCTCAAAATTTAATTGGATAAGAGCACCAAAAATGGGACACCCTAGGGTCTGACACTATAGTCTAGGTATGGTGCTTCTATCCTATAAGATCGAGACCTAGGGGGATAGAATTGGTTGAGGAAATAGAGCTTGGATGAGTTGGAATGATTGTATGGAAGGCTAAAAATGATTGGGAATAAGAAAAAATGTACCTAGGAGGGTCATAATAGCATTCACATAGGAGCTATGGATAGGATGTCATAAACCACACTCAAACTACCAATTTTAACATTTTATATGACTACAATAGACCAAGTAGAGATTGAGACACCAAATCAAGGTAAAGAAGACTTTCTCAAGAGAATATGAAGATAGAGAAGGAAAAGGAGATGAAGGTTTGGGATGAGTTAGACTACCACAATGAGATAAAGAGGAAATAAGACTCAAAGAGAAATGGGTTGGTGGTTGAAGAAGAGATGAGAGAGGTAGATAAAAGGTTAGAGAATATCTTTGTGGAACTCATGAAATAAGAAGAGAAATAATGGTATGGATGGGTTATGAAGAAGAAGAGATTTAAATGGCATATAAGGCTACTCATAGAGATAAGGAATATTGTCATGAGAGACAAGAAATGGAGAAGAAGTTGTTATGTAAGCATCTCAAGGAGGAAATTAAGAAATTTATGAAGAATGACTAGTTTGGTAGATAAAAAGAAGGTGTGTATCACTTTGAGGAGGAGAAGATAGTCATGAATCAAAAGTAACCTAAGAGGGAGAATATGGAGGCAAACAAGCCTCAAGTTTCTTCATCTAACTTTTTATTTTCATGTGTGTATGTAAGTACAAAAGCAAAATAGGAAGAAGTCCATGTTGAGGACATAAATCTTGAAATTATGAAGGATAACAAACATAAACAACATGATTATGTTGATGAATAATAAAATAAATATGAATAACCTATTTAAGTGCTTATAAAACTTTATATGCAACAAGAAGAGGTGCCTAATTGGGTACATAATGAAGATGAGATTTAAGAACAAGTTATGGCAACAGAAGTCAATAAAGAATAAGGATATGGTTTGAACTCTCACAAACTATATAAGAAAATGATGTAGAAGATGACAACAAAAAACATAGATATATGCTATGAATCAATGGTATCTAAAGAAATAGAAAGTGTGAAAGCAAGGATCATCCATATGCAAAAGAACATACACATGAATAAGGAGCAAGGTAAGTAGTTGATCCATTCAATTAGCTACAATGCAATTAATTTCATTGAAGATATACATGCTGATAGTGAGATGAAAGGTTTATAAGAAGTATTATATCATGATGAGGCTAAATTGGTTAGGTTTGTCATTTCAAGATAAGCAAGAAGGCTATGATAAGACTCACCATGAGATGGTCAAGTATCATGAATAAGTAAAAAAATAAGATATCAATGAGATTAAGACAAGGATAGAGGAATAAGTGATGCATAACTAGCCATTATAGTATGAGGATGAAGGATAAATCATGGTTAAGAGGTAGGACCAATAAGAAGTGCATGAACCAAACATGATCAATGAAGAATAAAGCTATGGACTAAGAGAAAGAATGAAGAATGAGAACTAACCATTGGAGCAAGATAATGATGGATAGAATTCAAATATGGAGAAGATATAAGATGAGGTGAACAAGAAGTTATATAAGGTAAATTAATTCATATAGGTAGAAGATGAGTTGGCAAAGAAACAAGCCAATACAAGAGGATAAAGAAACAAGAACCAAAAAAGAAGAAAAGATAAATACAAGAGGATCAATAGCAATAAGAGATCAAAATATCCTAGGAGGAATAATTAGAAATCAAGAAAAAAGTTGGGAAAAGAAAATTTTATTAGGAGATCAAATTATCCCACTTATGGAGTATGATACAGAGCATCACTAAGTAGTTTGAGTGTTAACATGTTTGAATATGTTATGATAGGAATTTTGGTTTGATTTGTGATGCAAGGGAATCAAAAAACATGTTGATCATTTAGTTAGAAGGGAAGTATTTAGGGGATGTATATGTGTCTTAGGTCTTAAAACATGCAATATAAGGCATTTGAGCTTCTATAAGGGTTTGTTAATGTGTTTAGAGAGCCCTTTTGCATTTTCCACCAATTTGGGCATTTAAAAAATTAAATTTGAATAAGTGAGTTAGGAGTGCTTTGAGGAAGTTTAAAGTTGTCAAATGTTTGTGTAGGGTACTAAATGAGTCTAGGTTGGTTTGGTAAGGTGTTTTTATATAAAATTCATGAATAAGGTGGCATAAGTCAAAATATGAAATGTAAAGTCCATGCGTCAGTTAATAAGAGTTAGTTATAAAAAGAAGGTAGTTTATTATTTTGTAACAAGTTTTTGGATTGATGTAAGAGGAGAATATTGTTGAAAGGAAGAAATTTAGGAATCAGTAGGTCATTTAGGATGTTTTTTGAAAAATATAAGTATGGAGGGGAGTCAGATAAATGAGAACAGAATGTTAAACCCCTATATTCTATCCTCAAGATAGAGTTGTCATGTATATATATTGAATCAATAAAGTTGCAATGATTGAGTGATTGAAGAGATTTTTATGTGTTTTGTAATGAATTTGGTTTAAAATTTAAATTTAAATTTGAATATCCTTAATCCTTTAAGTTAAAATACTTTGTTATGTAACTATGTTATATGCCTATTATCACAATTTCTATGAGACAAATAAAGGAAAATCCCTCAGAAGGTAATATGTAATAAATTCCAATGTTGTATTCTTGTGTTTGAAGGAGAATTATGAAGGTATACAAATATTTTTATTTAATTCTTTTTACATTTGTGTAATTGTTTGATATAAATTAGAACATGGGTTAAAGTTGGAGGTGCCCTATTTTTAATATATAGTCAAACATCCATCTAGAATCTTTGAAAAACACAATGTTTGGAGTATGTGATGGTAAAAGGATAGTTTTTAGAGTCAATTTTGTGGAATAATACTTTAATGGAACTTTTAAATAACCCACAAATAAGCTAAAGTAACCCTACAACCCTGTATTTCTTTAAATAGGTAGACTGTGTGTTCAAAAGGTCTGAGAAACAAAGAATATAATGTGTTTGAAGGTTGGTAAATAAGATATAGAATTTGGAAATGGTTTAGGTATGTCATATATAACTTATTTATGTAATATAAAATTTTTAAAACAATAAAATATTCATTCAATCCCAAGAAGAACCCTCTTGGTTAGCAATAGGCAGACTGGGTTATTGTAACATTATGAAAGTCATTATTTATAGGATATTTGGAATAAAATATGGAAATTTTATGTTTAAAAGAGTTATAAATAGGGTGGAAATACCTTATGATGGTCTTGGTTATGTTTTAAATAATAATGAATTCATTTAAACCCATATTTAAACCTCTCGGGCTTGTTAGGGACACATGATACCTAGAATAGGGAAATAATCTACAAAATTGCTTTTTGAGGAAACTAACTAGTGAAACTAGTTAAAATTTGGTAATATATTATTTTTAATGTTTTTTAAGTGAATATTATTATTTTAGTGGTGTACTTACCCATATAGATGTTATAAGGAGGTCTGGGTTGTGAACAGGTTAATAAGACCTAATAGGGCTAATTTGAAAGAAGAAGGGGCTAGAAAAGGTACCTAAAAGATGAATTAGGACCTAAAATTTCATGGAGAGGTAATAAATAATAGAGGGTTTGAGATAATTATTTTTTATTCTCAATATTATATGATATTTATTCTTACTATGGGAATTTTAACAAATAAAGGCTATTAGGTTTAAGAGGAGATTGAAGGCTTGGTAAGCCAAGAAGAGGATTGAGGTTTGAAAGGGGTGTGAGATAGGTGGATACAAGTATATTAGGAATAAATGATCCCATACATTTTTATATAAACACTTATGAAACCCTAATCAAGATTGATGAGATTTGACCTAGCCATGACCATGGACTCAAGAAGGCTAGTGTGTAATTAAGGCAAAAGGGAGTGAATGTATGAATAGAATGAAAATAATGAAAGATTGATAGGTATTAAAAGGTTCAAAAGGAATAAATAAGGATTTTATTAAGTTTGGATAAATATAATATAATATATTGATGTCAAATAAAAGAGCAAGTTTCCAAAGAAGGAAAATTTTGAGGACTTTTGATGTATGTATGGTTTGTTGCAAGTATAAAAGAGAGGTTTTAAAAAGTATGAAAAAGTAATATACATAATTTGGTATTATATAAAAAAAAATTCTTGGGAAGATAAATCAAAGACAACCATAAAAAAAAGGTACATGTATTTTTTATTTTCATTTGAGTTTTTGATAGGTTGATAATATGGTATTGAGATGTGAATAGAAAGTTGAGATGCTAGAATCCCCAAGCTATTAAAGGATTTAATGAGTGATAGAGCTATTGAGAAGATCAAGATAAGAGATCATAGGTGAGCTTGAGGAGAGAGAATAAGTCCTAGTGAAAGGATAAGATAGAAGAGAAGACCTAGTTAAGGTCATAGAGAGAGAGACCAAGTGAATGTTCATGATGTGGAAAGTGAGATAATAATTGTTAGAGATAATAGGTCAATATGAGACCAAGGAGTTTATATAAATCCTAGTTGAGAAGAGAAAAGAGAGAGAAAAGAGGAAACATGGCATGAGATAAAATAACTACCACCAGGAGAAGAAGAAGAGAGAGATGGAGAAAGAGATGACAAAAATGAGGCAATAAATGGATGAGCTGATGACCAAGATAGATAAACTAGGAGAGAGTGAGAACCCACATCTTAGATGGATCATGAGGAAGAATCCACTCAAGTGTAAAATCAAGAAATAGGTAAAGAGAAGAAGAATTAAAGTAGTGAGAGAAGAAACAAGGAAAAAGAAGTTATTATGAAAATAATTCAAAGAATAGATGCAAATGTATAGAATAAGTAATGAACCAAGTGAGCAGCATGGTGGGTGGTGAAAATGAATAATTCCTTGTGGAGGATGTGATGAGTTTTAATGAAGATCAAGAAGCTAGTGAAAACCATATATGTGATGGGGATGACAAAGGAGAAGAAGTGGATCATCTTGAGGACCTCATTGAAGGATTGGAAAGTGAAATATAATGGATTAAATAAGGTAAACAATGTGATTATCAGTTTGTGTATAACATCCAAGAGAAAATAGAGGTAGAATTGGCAGCCTCAGAGGAAGAGTTATAAGGTGAGTGGATGGAGAATGAAGAGGAAATATAGGTTGTATTAGTTGAGAAGCTTGTGAAAGAGGACACAAAGCATGAAGAAGAAGGATTGTTGGAAATAATACAAGAAATTGAAGTAGCTAAGCATAATATTGTTATTATTTTTGTTGAAAAATGTAGGTGATGACAAGTAAAGGAGAAAGTACATGTATAACACTAGTATATTGGGGTATATACAACCCATATGATAGAGTAAAAGTGAGAAAAGGAGTTTACAACAAGTGCACATTGATGCAAATAAGTAGTGCAAGCAAGGAATGAGAATGATCTTTGACTAAAGAAATCATGAGAGTGAAGAAGAGCATTAGAAGAAGGGAGGAGTAATAATAGACATGGATGATCTAAGAAGCATCAATTGGAAGACAATAAGAAGCATTAGAGTTCCATTTATTCTTCCATGGAAGTATGATGTAGGGGAATCAAATAACATGTTTATTATTCAATCATAAGGGAAGTATTTATGGGATGTATAGGTGTCTTAGGTCTTAAAAAATTCATAATAAGGTATTTGAGCTTTTATAATGGTTTGGTAGTGTGTATAGAGATCCCTTTGGCATTTTCCTATCAATTTGGGCATTTAAAATTTTGAATTTGAATTAGTGAGTTAAGAGTACTTTGAGGAAGTGTTAAGTTGTCAAATGTTTGTGTAGGGTACTAAATGAGTCTATGTTTTTTTGGTAAGGTTTTCGTATGTACAATTCATGAATAAGGTGTCATAATTCAAAATGTGGAATGTAAAGTCCATATGTCAATTACCAAGAGTTAGTTATGGAAAGAATGTAGTTTCTTGTTTTGTAATAAGTTTTTAGATTAATTTAAGAGGAGAATATCATTGAAAGGAATCAAGTTAGGAATCAAGAGGTTAGTTAGGATGTTTTGGGAAATATATAATTATATAAGGGAGTCATATAAATGAGAATAGAATGTTAAACCCCTGTATTCTATCCTCAAGATAGAGTTGTCATGTATATATAGTGAATCAATAAAGTTCCAATGGTTGAGTGATTAGAGAGATGTTTTTTGTGTTTTTTAATGAATTTGTTTTACAATTAAAAATTGAATTTGAAGATTATTAATCCTTTAAGTTCAAAAACTTTTTTATGTAACTATGTTATAGACCTGTCAAGAATTCTATGTTATTTTCAAGAATTATGTGAGCCAAATAAAGGAAAATCCCTCATAAGGTAGTATGTAATGAGAGCTAATGTTATATTATTATGTTACAAGGATAATTTTTAAGGTATAAACATATTTTTATTAAATTATTGTTACATGTGTGTAAGTTTTTTATAAAAATTAGAATACGGGTTAAAGTTGGGGGTGCCCTATTTTCAATATACCATCAAACAATTAGCTTGAATATTTAAAAAACATAAGGTTTGGAGTATGTGATGGTGTAATGATAGTTTTTAAATTAAATTTGGTGTAATAATACTTTATTTAATGTTTAATTAACCCCCAAATAATCTAAAGTATCCCCAGACCCTGTATTTCTTTACATATGCAAACTGTGTGTTCAAAAGGGCTAAGAAACAAAGTATATAACATGTTTGAAGGTTATTAAGTAAGATATATAATTTGGAAAGGGTTAAGTTAGGTTATATATACCTTATTTAGGTGATATAATGCTTTCAAAATAATAAAATATTTATTCAATCCCAAGAAAAACCCTCTCGGTTAGCAATAGACAGATTGAGCTATTATAACACTTTAAAAGTCATTGTTTGTAGGAGATTTGGAATGAAATAAGGAAAGTTTAGGTTTATAGTATTTATAAAAAGGGTGTAAAAACCTTATTATGGTCTTTGTGACATTTTAAATAAGAAGGAATTTATTAAAACCCATATTTAAACCTCTCGAGCCTGTTAAGGACACAAAAAACCCTAGAATATGGTAGTATGCTACAAAATTATCTTTTGAGGAAATTAACTAGTGAAAATAGTTTAAATTTGTTATTATATTATTTTTCAATGTTTTCCAAGTGAATATGATAGTTTTAGTGGCATACAGACCCGTATGGATGTTATAAGGAGGTCTAAGTTGTAAATAGGGGCTAATAAGGCCTAATATGGCTACTTTGAAAAGAGTTATAAAAGGTACCTAGAAGATGAATTAAGACCTAAAATTTCATGGAGAGGTCATAAAGGATATAGAGTGTTATATAATTATTTTGGATTCTTAGTATTATATGGTATTTATCCTTACTATGTGAATTTCAATAAAAAAGGCTACTATATTTGAGAGGAGATTGAGGGCTTGGTAAGCTAAGAAGAGGATTGAGGTTTGAAAGGGGTGTGAAAGGTGGAGAAAATTCTATTAGTAATAAAAGAGACCATACATGTTAATAAAAATAAATTATGAAACCCTGATCAAGATTGAAGAGATTTGACCTAGAGGTGCTTATGGACTAAAGAAGGCTAGTGTGTAGTTAAAGCAAAAGGGAGTGAATGTATGAATAAAATGACAATAATGAAAGAGTGATAGGTAATAAAATGTTAAAAATGAATATATAATTACTTTAGGAATATTTTATAAATATAATATATGATATTGATGTCAAATCAAAGAGCAAGTTTCTAAAGAAGGAAAATTTTGAGGACTTTTGATGCATGTATGGTTTGTTATAGGTATAAGAGAGAGGTATAGCAGAGTATGAAATAAAAATATACATAAATTTGGTTTTTATGGGTATTTTAGGGTCAATTTTAATGTTTTTTAGTCATTATAAGTCTTTAGGTTATGTTTTTTAGGCCATTTGAAGTTTCCCACCAAAATCAAGATTTAAAAATTTTAAATTGGGAACTAGGCTATAGAGTGGTATTTTGGATTTGTTTAAAATCCAAATATTGTGAAATGTTTGATAAGGGTAAAAAAAATTCCTAATATGTGTTAAAATTTGTATTAAAATTAATAACATGACAAATATTAATGAAAATCATGAAAACATGAACATGTAACTGCATTCAATGTGGGTTAGCAAGAATAAGAGTTTGTTTGCATGTTTGGTATAATAAGAAGAATATAATTCATGTTGGAAGTATAATGAGTTGTGGCAGGGTGTAGGAGGTTATATGGATAAAATTATTGAGTATGGATAACCTCAAGAGACTGAATAAAATATAATGAACATAGCCTTAAAGCTCTATTCTGTTGTAAGTGAAGGTTTTGTATAATTTTTTGTGATGAAATGAATGAAAACTATACTTTGTTACATTAAAAATAGATATGATGGATTTAGTGATTTATTTTATCTATTTTTTATATTTTAAATTAATTTTTAGGCTATAAAGTGATGCCTATAATAGTAAAACATAATTATGCAATAATTTTGTGATACACAATATATAAGGCATAGAAAGTGATGTATGCTTGATGGTTGTGAGTGGATATTTGAGTTGATTGAGTAATACAATTATTAATGATTTTTTAATTTATAAAAATTATCCATTTTTAGTCTCATACATCCTTTTAAATGATAAATATGCAACTTAAAACTTTCATACACATTCATATTGAAGCACCCTATTTTCACAGTCAAGAAATAAAAACAATAAAGAGTTTCTTATGAGTGTCATTAAAAGGTTTGAGGTGTTAAAATGGTAGTGGATACATTAATAAAAAAAATTATCCTTTGGAATTCTAAGAATTCTATTTGGAGGCTCAATATTCAATCTAGCTTGCACTTTCTTAACACATAATCCACTCTACAATTATAATTATGTATATTAGCATATCATAAACTTTTTGTGATTGATAAAGAAAAAATATCTATTTTAAAAGGTTAATATATGTTAGGAAGGACATAAAATATATATTTTTTAATTTTAAAGTGTTTAAAACTCCAAATTTTCATTTTATTATGCTCTCAACCTATATAGGCATGTGGATAACTAAACCATGTTTTGCACATTAAATATTCAATAAATTTTAATGCCTCTATAAAAATTCCTTAAATACTTGTGATCCAAATTAATTTTACATGATTTATATTATTTTTATGTTTTTAGGTTGGTATAGTATTGTCTAGTATGAAAACTAAGACCGTGTAGTGTTTTAGGCTTACAAGAGACCCAATTACTAAAAGGCTAGGTGAGTTAGTGCACTTAATTTGAGATTTTGACCCTAAAAATTTTAGGGAGATGTAATAGGATAATGGGTGTCTAGATATGTATTTATTTTTCCAATAACATCTGCATATTTCTCGAATCAATAAAATTTATCCAAAAGTAGGGTTATTGGAGAGGAGGTCTAATAGAAGAAAGGGAAAATTGTTAGAGATTTATTGTTTGCATATTATATTATTTGATTAGATATTGAAGGGATTTATAATGTGAAATTAGAGGAACATATAAATCTCATTCTGGGAATCAAGAACCATGAGATCTATGTTTTAGGCTTTTAGGCCCAAGTACATATATCAAGGAAAGAGACAAGTGATGAAAAAAGAATGGAGAGTGAGGTTTTGATCATTGTGTCTGAGATGATGAGGATGGTGAATAGATGAATAGAATGAAAAATAACATGAAGGAGAAAGGTTAAATAAGAGAGGTAGAGGATTAAGTGAAAATAAGGTTTATGAGCATAACTCTAGTAAGATTGATCAAGAGGGTAGAAAGAAAAGTAAGTACCTACATGTATGAAATCAAATAATAGATCAATCAAGCATTGAAGGTAGATAACAGATTCAAGGAATGAATGAGGAGGTTTTTGGTATGAGTCACTAAATTAGAAACTTTTTTCCCACCCTCAAACATGATGTTGTAGAGTATGTAAGGAAGTGTCAAAATTTTCAACATTTATCCCATCATATTAAAATATTGCCAATGAACTTCAACTTGTAATTAAATCATGGATCTTCTCCACTTGGGTGACATATATATATATATATATATATATATATATATATATATATATATATATATATATATATATATATATATATATATATATATATATATCAATAATATTTTTTTATAATTTTTCCAATGGCCATCATTTCATTATCATGACCATTAATTATTTTATGAAGTTGGTGGAAGCAATGCCTTTGACTACTATCACTATATCATTAATTTCAAAATTCATCTTGAATCATTTCAACTATAGGTTTAGGGTTTATCAAATCATAATAACTAAAAATGGATCCCAATTTAAAAAAATTAGGTGCATGATATATGTAATAAATTACATACATCTCATTGCATGGCATATTTGTAATATCCGCAAGCCAACTATCAAGCTATGGCCACTAACCAAACTTTAAAATCAAAATTTTTTAAGACCATTGAAGACAAAAAATGGATCGACATCTTTGGATTTATCTTTCATTATGGGATTATATTATTAAAATCCATATGCACTATACATATACCCCCTATTCCATTATTTTTAGATCTAAAACAATTATTATCCTTGAATTATAAATTGTAATATTTCATGTTTATATTAAAGGTCTCCTAGATCATGAAGATTATAGGAATGCATGCCTCACTAAGATACACAATTTAGATGATAATTAAATCATAGTCACACATATCCATGTTTCATACATAGATCATATGTTACAATTTTATGATGATGACATTCATGAGCACCCTATTCAATTAGGACACCTTGTCTTAAGAATCGATAGCATAATTGATAAAAATAAAAGAAAGATTAAAAAATCATACCTAATTAGTTGAACACCTTGGGGATTTTATATTATGCACCTTGGAAATGAATGATTTATATGAATTTGTAAACTTTTTTCACTTTAAACATTATTTAACATTTAACTTGCATTCCACAATATCACTAAAATAAACTAACTATGCAAGGTAAATGAAAGAATAATCAGGGCATGTTCACTAAATAAAAATAATCAATAATTGAAGATAGCTTATAGATTAAATTATAATGTTTCACTCAAGTAAAATTATTATAAAAAATCATGATTAAATAAAAATTAAAAAATTTCATTGATGCAGAGGTCTTAGTTGATCTATCTAATATGGATGCAAAAACAAATCTCATACACTCACATATGCTTGCAATCACCTAGTTTTGACTTGCTTTATTTATCTATATTCAAAGTCTATTATTTTGGTAATAATTATAACTAAATCATTCAATAATATTATCCAAATCCTCTTAAATATAAAATAATTTAGTATAATTCCCACTTGTTACCTTCTCCACCTCTCACACTTAGCAACATTGATTTGTCTTTCTACAACTTGTTCATACTTACACAAAAGCTCATAAGCAAACTAGTTCTAAATGCAAGGTTAATGGTTTCAATAATTTTTTTAGGGTTATGATATTTATTATCACAATCATATAAGTCATCTTTTTTTTCCTTACTAACACACATGTCCCCTCAAATCAACTTCCTCAACATACCCTACTTCTTTCCTTTGATTGGGTCCCTTAGTAGCCCTTTTTAGGCCTTTTCTCATAGTATAGACAAATAAAACTGAGTTATTAGAATTTAAGGCTCATTTCCACCACCACTATATTTATTTTCACCTATTAAAAAGTTTTCTTGGCTTAAAACAACCTTTAAACCTCCTTTTTACCCTATCATCTTCAAATTAGGTCTCATCTAGGCCTAATTTACACAGTCCATAATTTATGTACCTTACTTGTCTGTAAATACCTAAAATAATCCAAATATATTATAACAACTTGAAAAATATTGGATTACAAATTTTTTAAGACTTTTTATAGTTAAAACTCTAGGAAATAGACTTTTATTTCCAAAACACTAACTTAAGGTTACCTTGTCCTACACAGACTTGAGAAGGGTTATTTGAAGATTGTGATCTATATAGGGGATTTAAGGGTACTATGATTATTGGTAAACATATATGAAACTATCCCACTCCTTCTTAAATCATCAAACAATCCCCTCAACCCCTTTTCTCCACTTTTATATCAAAATATCTATTTAACTATGCAGAATATTTGACTTCTACAGGACTGTATTCAACTACTAAGGAACAACTTTTATTATTAGAATTTAAAATAGCTTTCCAATTAGTGTAATACTTAATTAGTATATGTATATTTCCCATTCACCTACTTCAATTCATTTTGTTTTTATTGACACCTATGTTTACAACTTGCATTAGATTCTCTGTTGACTGTGTCTTGTTACATAGTGGTCTACATGACTGATTATATTATCTATGAGACTTATATGTATTCAAACTCTCTGAGTCACATAAATAACCTTAATAATATGTAAATTATAACTTACCAACATATAATGTTTGTGTTTCAAGTTAGTTTACCAAAATTCCTTCTCACATGGTTTACATACTCAATATTTCTTATCACAAAATCCAAGCTTATAACAGGGTCAAGAAAGTAAGACCACTCTTTCAAGTTACAAAAAAAACACATAATATTCATTCATATAAATAATTGAAAAATACTTACATTATACTTATCAATTACATCTACATTCATAATTCTTGACAAATAGTTACATAACAAAGTATGTTTGATAGAGTTTCCTATTTTTTGAATTTACTCCTTTATATATTCAAAATTAATCTACCATATTTTATCTCACACTTTTACTCTACCTTTAATGACTTGACAATCAAAACACCTACCTATTCAAAAATACTCCAACTGCCCTATCAAACTTTTGATTCCTCCAACATAGCAAGGGAAGGTACATCACTAGTAAGCTTATGTATAGTTAATACTTAAACTCAACACTAACTCTAAAAATTTATAAACCACCATAAAACTACTAAAATACCCTTCACCACAAGGTAACAACAATTGACCTTTCACAAACATCATGGAACTTGAGTAACATTATAAAGATTTTCAAATATTTGAAATGATCATTTAGGTGGGAAAATGCCCGAGTCAAATTCAAATTTGATAAATTTGTAGAACCTATGAATGAATATTACAACCCTCAAATTAATATAATGAGTTATTAATGACTCAAAACATTCTAAATAGATCAGAATTAACAAAATTTAGTGATGCTCTTGCATCATACTATCAAGGAACAATAGAAAACATTTTGAAAAAGTTATAATTGATATGGTATTGACATTCCTTTTATCATCTTTTTTTTATTTGCATTTATTTTTGTATCCCAAGGTTTATTTGAAGCATGTATGACTTCTTGATTCTTAGTTACATACATTAAATATCCTCCTTTGATGATCTCTCTTTCCATAGATCTCCAAACTAATCATGGGAAACTATTAATTGTTCTTCTTACTCCAAATAACTACACATAAAGAAAAAAAATCAAACATAACTACTCTTTACTGGTCCTTTTTAAATTCACTTTAGTTCCTTTCAAATTTTATTTTTTCTTTGGCTACCAATTCTTCTTCATCTTGGCTCAAAATTATTATCAATTCTAACTAATATGGTATGATGGAGTCCTTATCTCCTATTAGAATCAAATAATCTAATTCTTGCATTATGTGGTGCCACATCTACTTATCCTCTATATTAGATTCATATATATCACTTTCATCTTGAATTGGTGCCAAGCAAGATACCTCTACCTTATGAAATTAAAACCTTTCAAGCACTTCAACATGTGCTTCTTCTTCATTATCTCTTACTGTCACCTCATAGATTTTTTCTTGCATGTTAAGCACTTCTTTGGGTGATTCTATTTATTCTTAAACTTTCACTAGAATATTAATTAGCTTCAATATACTCTCATACAACTCATCTTTATCAACTTTCAAATTAACATACTCATAAAAAACAACATGGAAATTATTACCTTATGTTTCTTTGCTCTCCTCAAATATTTCTTGACTCAAACTTGCCTCTTTCATGCTAATCATGAGGTTCGATGATGATGAATTCTCAATCTCTCCTTATTCATCAAGTGTTCACCTTATTCAAGGTATCTTAGGATTATATCACCATATTTAGTTGTCCAATCAGCTTGTTCTTCATCATTAACATGTTGCTCATGCTTCCCTATTATCATCAATTCCTTGTTTTTATTGACATATTCTTCATCTTCATTCAAATATTTACCTATATACACACATTCCAATAATTCATTATCCATAATATTTTGAGGCTTGCTTTCCCCTTGTCTTCCTCTATTAGGCTTCCTTGCTAACATCTTCATCATTTGTCTTCTTTTCTTCTCTATCATCTAATTGAGAGGCCATATCACTTTCCTCCTAATGTGTATAAGGAATCTTGGTCTCATCTATTCCAAGAATTTATTTAACCTTATCAAAACCATCTTCATCTCAACAATCTCATTTTCTCTCTCTAATTCTCTTTGTTTCACTTCTTTTCCCTTGTCCATCTTTTTGTGGCATTTCTCACTCTTTAAGCCCTTCATCTTTCTCTTCCTCTCTTTAATCTTCATACACACTCTCTAGGTCTCACCTTAACCTTTATTCTTATTAACAAGCCTACCTAATTTTCTCTTTTGACATCACCTAGGTCTCTCTCACTTGACTCTCTCTCTCTATTAGAGTCTCTTTCTTTATTGTCCTCACTTAAGACTATTTTATCTATCTTAATCTCTTAATGAGATTATTTATTAGATATTTCACTAGATATCCTCTTTATATAATAATATTTGGATTAATGGATATATCCACATTATTATTCACCTTTCTTCCTCTCACTTCTTTCTTATAAATTGCATCAACAATCACACAACAACATCTCAAAGCAATCTTTCAATACATACTCAAAAATATATTTATACAAGCTAACATATAATTTTAAAACAAATAACATACCTTATCCATATAATGTACTAGGATATGATACAAAATTATGTAGAGGTCTTATTCGATCTATCTAATATGGATGCTAAAACAAATCTCATACACTCACCTCTACCTACAATCACCTAGCTCTGACTTGCTTTGTTTCTCTATCTTTAAAGTCATTTTATCTTCATAATCCTTCTCAATGAATCATTAAATAACATTATAAAATTATTATTAACTATCCAATCCTTTAACATAATTCCCACTTGTTACCTTCTCCACCTCTCACACTTAACAACATTAACTTGTCTTTCGATAACTTGTTTATGCTTACACTAAAGCTCATAAACAAACTAGTTCTCAATGTAAGGTTCATGGTTTCAATAATTTTTTTATGGTTATTAAATTCATTATAAAACTCCTATAATTCCTATTTAATTTCCTTACTAAAAAACATGTCCTCTCACATCAATTTCTTCAACACAACTTGCTTCTTTCCTTTGATTGGGTCTTTTAGAAGCCTTTTTTTAAGCCTTTTCTAATAATATAGGAAAATAAGATTGAGTTACAAAAATTTGAGGCTCATTTATACCACCCTATATTTTTTTTCACCTATTCACAAGTTTTATTAGCTTAAAACGATCTTTAGACCTCCTTTCTAGCCTTGTCCTCTTCGAATTAGGTCTCCTCTAGGCCTAATTGTATACAATCCATAATTTTTGTACCTTATTTGTTTGTATAGGCCTAAAACCATAAAAATATATTATAAAAACTTTAAAACTATTGGATTACAAAGTTTTTTAGTTTTTTTATGGATAAAACTCTAGGAAATAGACTTTTGGTTCCAACACCCTAACTCAGGGTTACCTTGTCCTGCACAGACCTTAAAAGGGTTATTTGATTATTGTGACCTCTACAGGGGATTTTAAGGTACTATGATTATTTTAAAACTTATGTGAAACTATAATACTCCTTATCTAATCAGAAAATAATCCCCTTAACCCATCTTCTCCTCTTTTCTATCAAGATTTATGTCAAACTGTGCAAAATATTTGACTTCTATAGGACTATGTTTAATTGCTAAGGAACAACTTTTATTATTAGGCTTTAAAATAAATTTATATAAATTCAAATAGTTGTTTAGGGTCTACATATTACCAATTCACCTAATTAATTTTTTTTATTGTTATTGACATTTCTATTTCCAACTTGCATTAGATTCTTTGTTGATTGTGTCTTGTTACATAGTGGTCTACAAGACTGATTACATTAACTATGAGACATATATGTATTAAAAATATCTAAGTGACATCAATACCCTTAATAATATGGAAAGGATAAATTCCAATAGTTCTTCTCACATGGAATACATACTTAGTATTTTTTACCATAGAACCTAAGCTTATAACAAGTTCAAGAAAGTAAGGCCACTCTTTCAAGTTATAGAACAAACACATCATCTTCATTCATATAAATAATTGAAAAAAACTTACATTATAATTATCAAGTAGAGAATTTAACTCTCCAAGTTTTCAAAATATTCTTTATTCTTCTACATTCATAATTTTGAAAAATACTTACATAATACAGTATGTTCGATAGAGTTTCGTATTTCTTGAATTTCCTCCTTTATCTAATAAAAAATCCTCTACCATATTTTATCTCACACTTCTCCTCTAACTTGAGTGACTCTATAATAAAAACACCTACCTATTCAAAAAGACTCTAACTACCCTAGCTAACTATTGATTCCTCTAATATAGCAAGGGAAGGTACACCACTAGTAAGCTTAGGTATAGTTAAGACGTAAACTCAACACTAACTCTAAAAAGTTATAAACCACCACAAAACTACTAAAAGACCCTTAACAACAAGGTCACAAAAATTGAATTTTCACAAAGATCAATAAACTTGAGTAACAATACAAAAGTTTTCAAATACTTGAAATGATCATTTAGACGAGAATATGCCTAAGTGAGTTGAATTCAAATTTGATAAAGTTTTATCACATATAAATGACTCTTATAACCCTCAAATGACTATAATTACTTACTAATGACTCAAAACATTTGAAATATACCAAAATTGACAAAAGGTAGTGATGTTCCTACATCATTCATGCCCCCATCATGTAGTTTTGATTGTGTAGTTTTTCTCTTTGTAAAATAAAATGCATGTTCAAAAAAATGGAGTTTGTTCAATTCCCCTTTATGCCTGCATATCTCATAAGTGTGGAGTGTATTAACAACCATTTTCCATTTAAATGTAAATTTTGGTGTTGTGTATGTGCATGAAATATTATCATGCTTTTTGAAATTAAAAATTTGTATATGTGCATGAATAAGTATCATTACCCATGAACCTATGCCAAATAATATATAATTACATGAACATATATGTCAAATTTGAGAACCTATATCTATAATGTATATGTAAGTGAAAATTGGTAATATTATTTTTGTAAACTATTGTCCATATGTCATTGTTCATACACCCAAGTGTGTATGAATTTGTGCCTAAATGATTATCAAATGAATTAATATGCATGGAATATGGCCCTATACTCTATATCGATGTACCAATATATGTAATGTATTTGAACCATATGATATATGCGTTTAATCTTCTTTTTTATTTAACAATGAAATTCTAAGAATAAATAAATGAAAATTAGTTTAGATCTATAGAATTATACTGATCTAAATGTAAAATATAGAATTTACATAATTGAAAGTGAGATAAAAATATTAAATTGGTAAACAAATATATGAACCTCCCTCAAAAATACCTTATGTTGATTGTGTAGGTTGACTGTGTCTAAAGTCTGGATGGAAAGACATGTATACTATGTCATGATTGGAAATACAAATTTAAACTTTTATAGGACAAGGTCACGCTAGGAGGAATTTAAATTTTACTAGGAAAAGATCACTAAAATATTTTATGTTGACTTTGGCTACATCCTAGCAGATTGTGTGACTAATTTTTAGATCTGGGTGCATGTGATTATTTGTGATGGTTTAATTACTAATTGTATGTGTTGATTTGACATATGGAAGACCTATATAATATAAACACTAAAACTTAAAAAATAAACATAATAAATATAAATTACAAAAAATAGGGAATAGTGTTAGGGGAATAATCAATCTACCCTTAGAAAACCCTACATATTCTTATTGTTTCCTAGATATCCCAAATGGGCTTAAGGCCAATCTAGTTCTCCCTCCTAGAATGAGTATGTGAATTTTAAATTTATATATGAATAAAACTAGATATATTGATTTGAATGGTTGAAAATGAGTGCCCTTGACCTCTAATAAAATATATTTAGACTTGGCCTATGACTGTTAGAATGCTTCAAAATTATAATTGAAAGAAATAGTGCTTTTTTGCTCAATGTGAAATATAATTCCCAATTGATTGCTAGATAATCTTTGAGAAGCCTTGATATGATTATATAAGTTAATATTTTAAATATTTATGTTAACAAAACTTTCTACATGTGTGTGAGGGGTAAAAATAAATGTCTCAAATTTATTAAGTTATTAGTGGAATGCATGTGAAAATGCCACAGTTTGACCATGATCAACATAACACAATCATAACCTAGAAGCATATAGACTATTATAACTAGTATGACAAGAACGTGTGAGTGAAATAGGGATGTATAAATGATTTCTTAAGTAGTTATAAGATAGTTTTTAGAATAATGAATGCTCCCATATATATTAGAAGTTAATGGAATGGTGAATAGACTAATCAAAGTAAAGATGTCAATAGTAAATATTTTCAATCACTTAATGATTGAATTTGAGTGTATAAATACCCCCCACTTTATTATATTGATGTAATGAGTGAAATTACAAGAGTAAATAAGATGTGAACCTAAGTGTGTATACACACTTTATCTTTTGATGTGAAGCTCTATCGTGCAAATACCTTAATGGAAAACTTGAAATAATGCTGGTAAAAGTAGTTATTGTCCAATTTTAAAAATTGAAAATTTGAAGCTTTAAATTTGAAATTTAAATGGTAAATAAGGAAATTATATATTTTAAAGAGTATGCAATCTAATTTTCATGTAACTTAATATTGGATAAGTGTGTGTGCCCCCTTGTTGAGGCATTTAATTAAATTCTAAAACCTATGGTGAATCAAGGGTGATCAAACCTCAATTTGAATAATAGTGAAAGCCCTTGAGTCATAAATATTGTATTCTCCAACTCTCATATAAATATGTAGAGTAGTCAATAAAATAATTAAATGGTGGTACCATAAAATATGGATAGCTATTTTACAACTAAAGAAGGGGTTGAAGCACCAAATGTGGCTATCTACATATAAAAAGTGAAACCATAGATATTGAATATAACATGGTCCAATTGAAACATGAATATGAATCACAACACTAAATAAATATATAGATTTTATTTGAAACTTTTTAACTTGATAAATTTGAAAAAGTTATGTAGTAACCTAAAAATGAATGAATATCATACCCCTTATACTTTACTAAATTGATATTGAATTCCAATTGAAAATTTAAATTTTTAAACTTAAAACTATTTAAAACCTATAAATTTTAACAATAATAATGAGTGCACATGCATGGCACATACCCCCCATAATTCAGATATGTTAAATCATATTAAAATATGAAAAATATAAAAATTTATTGTTAATGAGTCTTGAATGCTCGAGGCAAGCTCATTATGATACCCCATTGCGATTCCCCTCTTTTGAGATGAGAGATGCAGCTTATAGATAACTCATCTCAAAAGATAACTCTAAAATATATAATCATGTAATAGTAATTTGAATATTTCAATTGGATGGCATCGTAGTATTGAATATAACATTGAAGTTTCATATGAAACATATGATAGATAGATATATAATTGAAAAACATAAGTAACATGTGCATGATATGACACAAGATTAATAATAGAAATAATTCAAGATTTGGATCATGGCATCATATTAACAAGCAATAGACATACAATGTCATGTAATTTACGTATAACGTCACATAGAAGGACCAAAGGCCACATAAAAGGGACATCCAAATGCCACATAAACACACAAGGCCAAGGGATACACATAAATGGTATGATAATATCATTCAATAAATAACATGGATATATTATACACACAAGGCCAAGGTACCCACTTAATAAGCAAGTAATTCCTAATTTATCATGTAGTAAAGTAAAAAAGAAGCATAGATTAAATTAGAATAGTTTTAATTAATCATATGTATTAATGTCATTATTATCAAATATCATATACATTTAACACAATGGAAATTATAAGTGATTATAAAAAACATTCACATGATATATAGCTCAACATGATAGAGAGCTTGTGGATAAATATAACCATTTGAAGTATTCATGGATAATTAAAGATATTCCCCTAACTTAGCAAGGTTTTTTTGGTAAAAAGGGAAGCCCTAAATTAAAAAAATATGTAACAGTATTTCCTATATCACATTCAAATACCTCATGAAAATAAATGTGTATTAAAAATTAATTATGTTATCTAATTAACATGAAATAAATAACATATGTAAATAAGTTAAATAACAACATTTTAAAAATGATTTTAAGGTCTTGATTTTGATTTTTTAAAAATATTTTGACATATATTCTTTTTTTTTCAAAATTTCAAATATTTGAATTGAAAAAGATATGAAAATATGCCAATGAAGCAAGGTTTTAAAAATAAAATAAAAAGGAAGGGATTCAAACATCTATAATAAGGTAATAAAACATAGAATGGGAAATAAAGAAGGCAAGGAAGTTACCTCCAATGTATGTTCAAGATAATTATATCACTATAAATAAGGATTCTCATTCCCCTATGGGAAAGAATATAGGTGTTCACATGGAGAATTTAGATAAATACACAGGACCATGTAAGTACAAAGGAATTAAAAACATGGTAGATATGCAATAGTAAGTAAGAATGAACATTGAAATCATTTGTATAATAATTGTTTTGGATTGTTTATATTAGTTTTAAAATCAATAGGGCAAGTTCCCAAAGAAAAAAATAAATCCAAGCACTAGAATAATTCTTTAAATATGGGATATAAGAAGTATGAAGTTTTAGAAAAAATATATGTACAAAATAAAGTAAAAGTAGATATCCAATTATATATGTAATGGGAGTCATGCATGCATAACTCATTACATGATATGAAGGAATGACTATAGATGGGTTTGAATTCGAATAGGAGATATATGCTATCATATAACCATATTAATCACTAATCATATACCCATGTAAACATGTATCCTCATGTGTAATAAAAGAAGTTATGATAAATTTTACCTATGGTAAATCTATTTTAATAACCTATGTTACCATAGGAGATGAATAATTTTTTTAGGTGCCACTTTATGCTTAGGAGAATATATCATGCTATTTGAAACTACTTGATTATGTTCACGTGTACCTATAGAATTATCATAAATAGATAGATACACCACTTATATAATATGATCATGTGTAATTATATCATGCTCATAATTTTATGGAGAAAATGATTCTATAATATGTTATTGAATTTTTCTATAGAGCATTTTATTAAAACTTCACTCAATATATGTGACTTCTAGCTATTATGCAGGAGTAAATATCATTAGTTTCAAAATATATTCATATTAAATTAATTTAATTTTGACCACTTGATTATCATGAATATATTTGAGACATTTATGAACTATATAAGGTATTTATCTAATATTTTGTATCCATGGGAATCTTAATAGAATATCAAATACCCCTATGCTTAATATAATTAGGAAAGGAGTGGGAAATATGAGAGGCCCAACTTATAATGATATCATTATATGCCTAAGATCATCCTTTGTATGACCATTAAATTGTTTGATAACTTTAGAATTAGCCTAAAAACTTTGATTTGTATATCCAAGAGAGCAACGGAGTGTTATGGTGCATAAACTTTAACTTGATCCATTTTATATCATAACATTATGTATGGATTATTTTTCAACATTTTCTCAAATAAAAAGTGAAATCATCAAAAACAACTTCACTATCATCAAATGTAATCATAAGAAATGATGTTTGTTTGATTTTAACTATACCAATGATGTTATCAATTGTATGACCATATGTATAAGAGGATAATGAGAATTGTATGCTTAGTTTAATTCAAAATTATTCTTGTGATTTATTTCTTTATGGTTTGGAAGATGATCTTTTTACATTTTGAGATTTGAATTATCATTTACTTGTGGCTTAGCCTCTTCAATAAGTGTTTCAATATCAATAATATATAGTAGATTTTTTTTCAAGCTTGAAAAATTTGATTGTATAATTACCAATACATCTATGGTTATCAAAATATGCATTTACATCAAAAAGTTTAGATTGTGTTCTATACATTTATACTTCCATTGGTGGAGGAAGTGTGATGAGATTACATTAAAGTATATTTTTAAATAGTACATGAGGAGGTGAAGGTAACCCTAATTTTTTTTCCTAGTGGATCTTTTAATTGAAACTTTCATGTTCTTTGTGAGATAACATTTATTGTAGTCTTAGCTTCATTACTTATTTCATTTGGTTTTATCTTATAATTTGGATTACTTTGAAACTTAACTTTTTAATTAGAGGGAACATTTGAAATATATTGAGTTTGTTATAGGTAAGCATCTTGACCTCACACTCTTTATTTGTATGACATAGCTCATAAATATTGAAGTTATCAAACATAATAGACTCTTAAAATGAAGATAGTGAACTTTGAGTGAAACTACCTTGGAGCTCATTATCAACCATTTGATTTTTAAAATTTTATGTCATATTCTTGTACCTTAGAACATATTCATTGATTATTTCATTATACCCTTATTTCAGCTTTATAATTTGATCATATGATAGCTTTTCATCAATGTTGATAGAAAATTGTGTTAAAATTTAATTTTACAAACGATTGAAAGCCTTTAATAATTGAATATGAAGATAATAAAACCACCTAAGAGTTTATCATTATTTTAAAAATATATATAAGATATATGGAATGTACACAAATTTTCATCAGG